>JAOBBB020182695.1:0-12047 GCA_025331005.2 Zoanthus gigantus
TCTTTATTTACCCATAATTATAACATTTTTACACTTTACATAAGACAATAAAATTAAAATAAAGGTAATGGCCCTAAGAAATAACTTAAAAGCTAAAGATCGGTTAGGGCATAGCTAGCAAACAGGCTCAGGTTGCCAAAACAAAAATAAGTAATTGTAAAAGCGCAATGCTTGTGGGATTATTCTTGGATAAATAAATTAAACACTTTTACCATAAACTTGTCTCAGTTTCTTGGCACAAAAAAAATTGCTTTGATGTACACATACTATAGAAGATGAGAAAGACTGATCAATTCAGACGTGTAGTTGCTTTCTGATCAAAGATCAGGATCAGTTGTGGGGCAAACCTGTCTGGCCAGTTATTATAGCTGGCTGCATGTAATAGTTAGACTATTACTAAAAGAAAGACAAATTCGCTGTAAACTCAAACTTTAATCATTCTCCGCTCTATACACACAATCTCGCACGCAGTCACTCAGGAAACTTGGATCCCATTTCTTTGTCTCTGACTGTCTTGTTCCAGTCCTACTACATGGCTGGGGAGAGGGGGTTGGGGGTTGGGATAAGGAATGATGCATAGTGATTTTATTATATCCATGATTGTGTATAGCAGGAATGACCTTTTTTTCAATCTAATGCATAACATAATTAAGTGAATATGTTTAACTGTTCATTGTTCTAGTCTGTAATATAAATTTACTGTGCCCCCGTTATAGGAATATTACGGAGGGAGGACGCACTTTTAACGTGAGAACTGTAAAGGATTAGAACAAAAAAACTCTGTGAAATCATTTAAGGCTGAATTATGGAAAATATTGTTAGATTCTGAAAAGACTAAGGGATCGTTTGATATAAATTATTGTAAATAGAATAGACAGATAGATGTTTTATAGTTCTTGGTTTTTAACCTATTTTCTTACATTATTAGAGTTTTAGAAGTATTTTATTTTTGTTTTGTTTTTTCCATTTTTAATTATTATTAAAGTAGTTATAACAAATTGTATATTTAATTTTTAGAGGGCCACAAGTTAATCAGTGATTCACGTCACTGTTAGGTGTTACCCTCGTAAAACAGTCTTTATTATTATTATTATTATTATTATTATTATTATTAGTAGTAGTAGTAGTAGTAGTAGTAGTAAATATTATTATTATTATTATTATTATTATTATTATTATTATTATTATTATTATTATTATTATTATTACAGTTGGGTCTGACTGTACTGTAGAAGCCAAGGAAAACACTGCAGCATTTATATTTGACATTTTTAAAGACTGTGAAACAGTCAACCAGTCAACAACCAGCAAGTTAAAGAACCTCTTTGGAGCCTTTCCTGCATCAGCAGCAACAAAGTCTTGTCACATTGTATGTAGCTTACGGAATTTACTTCCAGAGGACTTTCTTGATAAACTCAGTAAAAAAACATCAGCAAAGAACAATAAACCCATTCTAAAACCATTTGGCCATAATATTAAATTTGATTTTCCTTCTAACTCAAGTTTGTCAGCATATTCCAACCTGTTGTCAGACTCTGAAGATGAAACGGAAAACTGTGACGATGATCATGTGACAAAACTCTTACTACAAGGTGTGAAAGGGAATGTCAACAAATGCGGAACTGATGGTGATTCAGTCGTCAGTTATGACAGCTCTGCCAGTGCGAAGAATATATCATGGTTTCGACAACAATGTGAAATTTATTTCAAAGAGTCTGACTCTGGTGATCTATCTGTAACTGATATGTGTTCAGCATTGTTTGATATTCTCACCTCCCCTCGAGAGGATTCAGCAATACAGAATGATTTGTTTGACCTGCTAGGATTTGATCGTATAGAATTCATACAGGAGCTTCTAAATTCTAGGCAAGAAATAATTGATTCTGCACTGCCCCAGTTAACTTATGGTGAGTAAGCTATGCAATATCTAGATTCTAAATAAATATTCAATGCTATGAATAATCGTTGAGGTTATTTATGCAACTGGAGTCAAAACCCCAGACCTACAGTACCGCTCAGTTACGTGTACATTTTTGCGATCAAATCGTGAGCAGATCACTATCATTGTCACAGGTGTCCTCGTGCTCTGCTCACATTGTGCACACGATCTGCTCGAATTTAGCTCCCAATAAAATTGCGATAATTGATGATCGTGAGCAGTGATCGGGAGCATTTTTAACAACCAATAACATTTTACTTAAGTGCACTACAGTACATATAGTTCAACTCGGTTCTTCAAGCATTGTCAAACATGGCAAGTTTGTAGCTGTCACGAACACTCTTGCTTAATCAACATGTCGTTCTTCTGCTATAATAAATTTTGTTACCAAACTTTTTTGGACAAGAAATGCTTTAATTCTTTTACAAAAAGCAATATTATACCTGTAGACATTTTAAGCTCTGAACTTATGAACTCTTCAATGAAGCATTTGAAAATACAACGCAAACAAAAACAACATATTTTGTGGCAGTAACTTCGGCGTTTCTTCATAGATAATGAAAACTGGATTTGACAGGACTGTATGTGATATTTAAGAAATAAAACATAGCCTGGTGAAAACCGAGGCGAGCGTTTGGGGGAATTCGAGAGCAGATCAGTCTGCTTGAGAATTCTCACAAACTTTGCCGAGGTTTTTACAAGGCTATGGAGGCACGGATAACATGTTTTCTTTCTTTTATAAAATTATTTTTCGTCGTAACAAAGAGAAGGACCATATACGAAGCGCGTACGTTTACTTCAATTTATTTCATGAAACTGTAACCTCTCACAACTTGGAGACAGTTAACCATTTTGTTCACGTCATTTTCTTGCTTCATAGCCCTGTGAAAACACACTTGTAGACCAATCAAAACGTATACTTATACTATCCAAATTATTTTATAAAGGACCGTATGTGATATTGATTCACTGCTATAACTGCTGATATGTGAAGCCACAACTGGAAGAGCAAACTCCTTGTAGTGGGTCCTTCAATACCAATCTGAAGTGTTCGGGGTATTCATACTATGGTTGTTGAGATTGAATTTGTACCACGGTGTTACATGACTTTGTATGAACAATCTTTTCCGTTATGTATGCAATTTCAAGCAATCGTTGCACAAATCAAAAGTTATTTTTTGAGCTTCTTTTTCACAATTGCTTAAAAACATGTAACGCATAACTTCAAGGAAAACAGCTTTCAGTTGTCTGGTCATCTGTATTGAGTTACTTAATCAGTTTGTGGACTAGTAAGTATATAAAGGATATTACACAGTGGCGTGAAGATAAACTTCATATGTCCAAATCAAATGTGTAATTTTCTTTTTATTACATAGATATTCATGAGTGTTTTGAAAATAAAAAAAAACTAGACGAAAAACAAAGGAAAAACAAAGGAACGTCAGCGATATCTTCACAAGTGAGGATATGGAAAATATCTCACTCGTATCCCGGATGTAGTTTCGTATGGAAAATACGAGTTGTCTATTTTTTGGTAAAACACTCATATCTATGTAATAAGCTGAAAGATGAGTAAATTTTACAGATCAATATAATTATGATATTGTGAAAAAGTCATAATTGTCAGGTGAGTTGTAGGCTGCTACTAGACATTTCACGAAAAAAAACTTAACAGCTAATAACTGTAAATTAACATTCTTCATTTTTCTTTCCGTGCTCTAAGTTGAAGATAATAAATTTCTTCCCCAGTTGCTAATACAAATGTTGCAGGTCTTAAAACCAGTCATTTACCTGTATTATGCAATATCAAACTTTTTATTTGCACAACCTACAGTAGCTTAGGTAAAAACTGGCCAGGATCGCCTCTAGCCTACCCTCCGACGGACTACAGTCCGAAACGTCAGTTTTAAATTCTTTTTCACTTTGACTTGTTAAATACTGTAAAAACTTCTGGTTCTGCCCAAGCTCCTTGTAAAAGTCCTTTAAAAATTTGTTGCTTGCCTCTCGTTTCTGTAGTGTTAAACAGTTAATAATCCTTATCTAACCTTTTTCCCTAACATTAATTTTTTAATATCTGCCAACACTCACACCTACGACAAGATTGTGTTCCAAAGATAAATGCCTATTTTGATGATCACATGCCCTGCACAGATAATGGCACACATCATGTTTGGAGATCTCTTAGCTGAGCACTAAATTAATTTATGAATTCTAGAGTTCTGAGTTGTTCACAGTTTCATATTTATTCATCTTCTTGTTCCTCGGTGGGAGTGAAGTTTGCATTATAATTTTTGGCCCCACTCGGGCCTTCCTCACAACGGGGCTTAAGCTGAGATGTAGTTTGAAACAACTTAGAAGTTCAATCGAGGCTAAAAGGCATACTTATAGTTTACCACACTCAAGTACTCATTTAATAAATAAAAAAGGCATTTTGAAATAGTATGTTCATTATTTCTGAGGATTTCATGTACAAAAATTTCCCTCCCCCCCGAAACAATACTCCTGCAAACCCTCAAGGGTTGGCATCTAAGCACCAAACAATTGCAGATTAGCACCAAGTGTACATATGCGAAGTACTCATTAGGATGGAAAGGTAAGTCAACTATGATGAAATAATAAATACTCAAACAGTGGTATGCCTTGAAACATTTCTATTCTTAACTTTTAAAACACTGGATGAGTTTACCATTGTTACTGTTTTAGGTAAGAGTGTATCAACTGCTGATTATGGGCAAAGAAGACCAAACTATGGTTGTCAAGTTACTGTGCAGGTTAGTACAAGCAAGAGTTTGTGGTCTGTTTAAGGTGTCAATAATTCTAACTTAAAAACTGAAATATGACCTCTCGACCTCTCAAGGTATTAAAAAAGGTAAAGTATAGGTTTCTTTATTTAACGTCGGTAGTTCAGTCAGTTCATAGAACTGTTATCAGTGGAAGCCGACAGTGCGTCCTTCACCCCCTCCCTCTGTCCGTGTTCCATTTTACGGATATTTAAAGCTACAACTACAGATCAGACGGATTTAAAGCTACAACTACAGATCAGACGGATCGGAACAGACGTTGGAGTCACTGAGAATCGAACTGGGGACCTCCAGCACAAAGGCAGCGCACTTACCAACTGTGCCACACCCCTCCTCCTATAGGATAGCATGTGTTAATTCTAAATCATAAATTAATGATACTGCAGAAGTTTGATGTAGAGAATCTATGTGATCCAAAAACAACAAGTACTTTTATCCTTCAGCTGAAGAACAGATTCCAAGCACGACCAGAATCAACACCATGTGGGACCAAATCAAAACAACATATGCCAAGATAAGTAGAACTTGCTTAGGATGTCGGCAAAGGTAGAAGAATGAAAGGATAACATCAAATACTTGGCAAGCCATTGAGAGTAGGAGAACTATGGAGAAAAAAATTGTGGAGAACATATCAAAGAGGCTGAAAGACAGATAATATGTAACAATATAGAGAAGCTGACCGAACCGTGAAGAGGATGAGAAGAGCAGATAAACGAGCATACACAGAAGAACTAACAAGTCAAGTAGAGAGATTTAAGAAAACAGCAAGGAATGGTGTACAAGATAACGAATTATTGGATAGCGGTAAGTACGTGGGAGCAACAGACTTAGCAATTATGGACAAACAAAGAACAAGGAAGACTTCTTAAAACAGAAACAGAACAAATAGTTTGATGCACAGAACATTTCAGTGAAGTTCTGAATAGACTGTCACCACTAACAACGGAAGCAGACATACAAGTTCCTGTAGTATCTAGACACTGTGACACTAGAGAAAAAAGAGATGATGAAAGCCATCAATTCCCTGAAAAACGGTAAAACCCTTGCTGAGGACAGCCTTAATGCAGGTCTATTCAAGGTAGATCCTATTCAGTCTCGTTCCCAGACGGTTTCTCTTTGCATACACGAGTGAGATACACATCTGGTAAAATTCGTTTTGATCTGATTTCTGATTGGTTGCTCCAAACTGTACTTCCAAAAAGACCTCTTTTCTGAATCACAAGAGCCTCTAAAGCCTTTCACTGCTTGGTTTTTAAATTTAGAACAGGTTTTTTAATCTTTTTTGATGGAGAAACTGACGGCAAACTCAAAAGCTTCCTTGCTACCATTCAAGTCTGCCGTCATTTTCTTTCCTAAAATTCCGCTCATGCGCAGTTAACTAATGTGCCAAAAATCTGGCATGCTTCGAAAATGGATTTTAGCAGCGTGGAGCGCTCGAGGACATCTGGGAACAAGATTAGGCAGATTTAAGGCGTGAGTTCTTAACACAAATTCTTCAGGCACTCCTTGCAATCATGAGGGAGGAGAAATGGCAAGCGAAAGGCTGAACAGAAGGCATCATTATGAAGGTTCCAAAAAGGATCCCTGGTCACCCGTAACACAACTGGAGAGGCGTTACATATTTTGTGACCAATTTTTGTTACATCTGTGACTAAGAATTATTTTAATTTGTACATTATTTTCTGTAGCTGACGCATCAGGAAAAAAAGTAGATGGGCAGCAAGCATATTTTGTAATTTCAACCAAATATGGTTGTAGTCTTTTTTTACCAATTTTTGAATGCCTGCTGAGTCACACAAACTCTTCACTCTTCAAAGCTGAACTACGTTAATGCTCTGTGTACTTGGCTGACAAAGATTTCAAAAGTTTTTGGGAAATTGGTCAACTCACTTTACTTTGTTTTTTTGCAAGTCGGAGGAGGAAAAATATTTGCTGAAACAGATGCGTAAGGAGGGGAGAAAGCAAGCACGCCGTGGCAGGATCAGCCCTGCAGAGATCGAAGATGATGAGGCTTATTTAAAGAGTATTGGCTTTGATCCTGATCGCATGAGGGCTGAAAGGTGCAGTGATTGTTTTGTTAATAGTTTTTACTGATAAGAAGTAATGCACTTTTGAACAACATAATTAGTAATTTAGAGAGTTCAAGATCACCATAAGAGCATTATACCTTCATTAAAACAACTGCAATTTAGACACCTCAAGAATGAAATTTTTATGTTCATCTCTGTGAGTATTGTTAGGAGTTGAGGTTTTGAGCATTGCACCTTCGTTAAAGCAACTGCAGTTAGAGACCTCAAGAGTGAAATTTGTATGTTCATCTCTGTGAGTATTGTTAGGAGTTGAAGTTCTGAGCATTGCACCTTCGTTAAAGCAACTGCAGTTAGACACCTCAAGAATGAAATTTGGATGTTCATCTCTGTAAGTATTGTTAGGAGCTGCAAAGTATTTGAGTATTGTACCTTCGTTAAAGCAGCTGCAGTTTAGACACCTCAAGAATGAAATTTGTTTGTTCATCACTGTACTGTAAGTAGAGTTAGGAGCTGAAGTTTTGAGCGTTAGTCCTTGGTCAGAGCAACTGCATTGTTCAGACAATTCAAGGATGAAATTTTTATGATCATAACCGTAAGTAATGTAAGGAGCTAATGTTTCGAGCATTAATCGTTCATCAGAGCAACTGTAATTTGGACAACTCAAGGATGAAATTTGTATGTTAATCTCCGTATGTTTTGTAAGGAGCTAGAATTTCAAATATGAAAACTTTGTTAGAGCAACTGTAATTTAAACAACTCAAGATTATCGCTATAAGTAAGGTAAGCAGCTGACAATTTGAATGTTAGCCTTTTTTAGAGGGTACTTACAGAATATACACTAGTGCTTATTGACTTTGTTAGAACATCATATTGACACTGTCTCTTTAAAAATCAGCAAAACTGTTGGTTTACTTGCAAAATTGCATCATTTTGTACCCCGGCAAATTCTTCTAAAATTTTATCAATCACTTATCCGTATATTACATATGGACTTGCTACTTGGGGCCAAGCACAAAGACGCATTGCAAAAAAATTCTATTGCTACAAAAAAGAGCTCTTCGGATAATAAATTTCTCAGATAGACGTGATCTCGCAATACCTCTCTCCATTGATGCCATCGTTTTACAATTAAACTTATATTATCAAATCTTATGCATGATGTCCATGACAATATGGTACCTTCTGGGATTTTAAATCTGTTTCTAAAAACAAGTAGTTTCCACTACTACAATACAAGAGCATCGGCTTCAGGAAATTTTTATGTTAACAGTTCCAATCTAGAATTATATAAACTGTCTTTCTCTTGCTTTTGGGCTAAGCTGTGAAATGAGATACCCTGCAACAATCGACAACTCCCTAAGAATAAGTTCAAAACAACAGTTCGCAAATTACTTTTTGATATTCTGAATTCAGAAGATGACTATATTGATATTCCCACCTTAATTAAAAATGTAAAATTAGCCAAAATATCGAAAACTATATTTTTGCTTATATTAGTTTCTACTTTTACAATTTATTTATTTAATTTATTTTTCCTTTAGTCGTTATCTAGTCCTCATCCATATTACAACTTTTATTTCATTTATTAGCAAACTATAAACTTTCCTTAGTTAATAGCCTTAGCGTTTATTTTTTATATTTGCCCCGCCTCGAATAGCCTTGAGCTAGCTACGGGCAATTGTTTTGTAAAGTTATTTGTTGATTAATAAAATTTTGTTGTTGTTGACTACTCTTGAATCCAGGATAGATTAGGCTTACCGCCTCCTATTTGTAAACAGTTTTTGCAGCTCCTCCACCTCTTTCCAGAGCACCCGGAAACATTTCCATAGATAGTTCTTGTTTATTCCATACTCAATGATTAATCCTTAAAACTCCTTCTGTAGAGAGAGTTCACTACAAGTGGCCCAAAGTACACCGCTGTTTTCTCAGAAGAAAAGAGCAGCACCTGGAAATTTGTATCCACACGTTTATGATAACCTGGCAAGATCACAGGAATCCACAGCTTTTGTATCTGGATCAAAGGTCTGTTTTTATCTTGCTTTGTATGTAGTCTGATAGTGCAGTTGGTAAGATCTTTAGCTTCCAATCAAAAGGTCCTGTTAGAACTCTGCTAATATTTGAAATTTTATGTGACCTTCTTTATTTCCAAATTTCACTCAACGGTACCATCCTTCCAAGGTCAGATGATAGATTACCAGCTTCTGATTTGAACATTATTTTGTGTGACCTTCTATACTTCCTAATCTCGCTCAACTTACCATCCTTTCAAGGTCAGTAAATAGAGTACCTGCTTCTGATTTGAACATTATTTTGTATGACCTTCTTTACTTCCAAATCTCACTCAACTTAACATCCATCCAAGGTCGGGAGATAGAGTACCTGCTTTTTATTTGAACATTATTTTATTCATAGTGGCTGCGTGGCTCAGTGGTCAGAGTTGGGATTTAAAATGCGGGAGACTTGGGTTCAAATCCCCGATTCGGACTACTGAATGAATTTGTCCTCGGTGATCCCAGGGGCAAATTCACCACGCTTTGTAAATAGCTGACTGGTTTGCCTCCTACCAGTTGGGATTCTTAACTGGGACAAGGGTAGGATTTTAATATGACACTGAAAAGCCCCTTTGGGGAGTTGTCATTACGTTTTTTTTTTTTTTTAATTTTATAATAACCATAAGGGCTATACGAGCCAGGGAACCAAATAGAATCCACTGATATCGTTTAGAATCCACTGATATCGTTTAGAATCCACTGATATCGTTTTCAGTTTTCCTGTCTGCTATGTTTTTTTTCTTTGCAAGATGTATCCACTGTTTGAGATTTCCAGCAAATTCAGAAAAAATGGGTTCTAATATTCTAAAAAATGAATTTGAATAAAAGAGAGGTGAAATATATGTGATATTCAGAGGTTGACTGACAACTGAAGGTGACGATCGCCTAGCACAGGCCCTTTTATAGCACGGTTTCTTGTTTAAAATGTCACTTTTATTACTAACAGTAGAACAAAAAAAAACCTCAGTGCCGGTGTTGTAAAGCAAGAAACATCCAGTGCCATAGGTGTTTTTGGCATCTCCACTGTTCAGACACATCTGACCCACCAATGCAGCTTGCTGATCCCCTAGACACTGGTTAAGAAACAGAATAGTTTAAGATTTTGGCGACTTTATTCTGGGTATTCTATAATAATTTGATATTGCACGCAACAAATACCTACCCCTGAAATTGGTGTGCCTTCAAGTGGCCCGTTCACCTGTGGAAATATAATTATTTAAAAAAAATAATACTCAAATGACATTCTTGTCAATTACTGTAACAGTGCAAGTTCTGTATACTTTTATTAATGTAAGAAGCAAAAAGTTTTATAATTAAATAAATTGGATAGTACAAGTGTTTTGATTGATCTACAAGTGTGTTGAAACTAAAAATTATACTGACCAAGCAACAAATTATCAGAATTGAGACAGGTTTAGTAAGACCAAAACTGGCTAGTTTGGATTAAAAAACACAGTCATTTGAGTTTTAAAGGAATGATTTATCAAAAAGTTTTATCTTGCAAAAATGAAATACTGTTTTAAGCACAAACCATTTTTCCATAAACTTCTGATGAGCTCTTTATGGTTGGAAGAACTGACATAGGAATGCCAAAGAATCTGAAAAAGAAAGTTGTAAAAATTAAGATTTCTGTCAGTTCATTTTAATGAACTTAATTGATTAACATCAAAATTAATGGTAGATGTTGGCAATAGCTCTTTCCTTTTTTTTGTAAACCAAGTGCAGGTCTGGAAAAAGCTTGCAATGATACTTTTTGACTGTATCACTGAGTAACAAAATTCTGTGCGATAACAAGAAGTGTGATAACTTTTCATCATTTGGTGAGAAATACGGAAGTATGGAGCATTGATCAAGGAACTTAGAGAGCACTGAATTGTTTGGCTGAAGTTATTGACACATTGTATCCTTTTCTTTTAAATCTTATATTTGTGTGTGTTTTTGTTAAGAAATGCACACTCTTATTGATTTTGAATTTGTTTTTCATGTAGGAGCTTGTTGTTTTTTGTTGTGTGGCATGTGCCATGAATTGCACACAATTTAGGCAACCTGCTGATGAACAATAACTTTTGCTATTTTTTTCAGCAGCATTCTAGTTATGTCTGTTCAGATTATCTATATACAAGGGATACCTGAGTATGTATAGGGTTTTTGATTAAACCAGAAGTATTGTATCTAACTGAAAGTGAGGTGCTGCAAGCTGAAGCGAATGTGTTGTATTATAAGGCAGTAAGACACAGTAAAAATAATGATCTGAATTAAGACATTATACTTCTTCAGAATTACTGTGGTTCTACTCTTACCGTGGTCAGTCAGCCCTATTTGCAATTTCGTTCTTTATTACGTTTTATCAAATCTTTTATCACTTCTACAACAGGAATGGTTAAAGACATTTAGTTTATTTAGTTTTTGAATTATATCATGTCCAATTCTAGCTATTGTTTTCAATTCACAATCTGATTTGCTAACGAACTGAAGTGACCAAGGTAAGAGTAGAACCACAGTAAAGGCCCATACGCAATCAAGATCCTTTGCTATTGTTTGTTTTTGTTTTGAATTTGAGTTATGATTCTGATTGGCTCATTATTTTCAGTCAGAGCCAGGGTGGTTTTCTCACACGACATGACACTCCACATTGCCGAGATGTTTCTGTCTTTTCTCTTTCTCGATATTTTTCTGTCTCCTACCATTTAACTGAAATTAGGTTGGTTGGCAGCATGGCAGATATGCATTAATGTGACAGCATGATGCTGTTAGTGAGTTCTGGTGCGTCATTCATAACTTGACTGTGTAACACATGATGCGGTTCCAGTCAAGACCCAAAAAACTGACCCATGCTCACCATAGAGTTCCTATAGATCAGTGGTTAGAGCATCCGACTAGAACACGGAGGGTCGTAAGTTCATATCACATCTGGGGCTCGGATTTTTTCCGAGTTTCTCCTTGTCTTTACATCATTGTATTTATTGTTTCATCTTAAAATATATCTTACCATTTAACTTAACCTATGGCGGAAAGTGAGTCTGATGATCAATCTATTGAAAATTGAAAAGCATACAGCTCAAAAAAAAGCAACAATTTGTTAATAGATCTGGCCTAAAAGGTGGTAAGAGTTTTGCCGAACGAGTGCTGCCTTTTTAGTTGAATTCAGATGTACTTTCAATATTATTTTAATGTTTTCCACCTTCTGCTCCCTCCCCTTCCACCTTCCCCCCTCTTTCCACCTTCC
>JAOBBB020182787.1:0-21016 GCA_025331005.2 Zoanthus gigantus
TTATTTTCTTGAATTTTCTAGCGATCTTGCGCCGAGCAGATTTTCTCCCACGTGGAGACTCCGTGGTGCTTTTCTGATAGTCACGCAAGTTAGATATAGGGGATTTAATTTGATTACTGCTCGTTGTCACTTAGCGAGAGCTACATCTAGTTTAATTACTTATTATTTCATTTTCTCGGAGAAATTAGCATTTTTGCTATTTTAAATTCAAGTCAAAATAAATTAATTGTATTGTATTGTATAAAGTTTTTTTATTGTATGTGGCTTTTTGTCTTTTCGCCATTAAACAAAAGAACAATTTATCACAGAATGTTTAATAGTCCTTAAAAATGTAAAATGGTTCGTACACCCTCTCCGAAGACTGTATTGCAGTCTTATGTCTCTATATGCTGTTAATTATGTAACATTTGGCAGTTCCTTGATTACAGCTGCTATCTTAGTGATATTAGACATCTGATACATGTAGCCAAATCACTATTAAGTCATTGTATCCAGATATACATTAATGTTTTTCACAATGTTTCTATTACCACTTACAGTACATGAAGTCTCTAAAACTTTATCTCAGAGGAAAGTAGTTTTAAATGCCATGCTATTAACACTAAATTACATCTGGCCATTAGGGTACGGCTGGAGAATCAGGTCTTGACGGTGAGGATGGAAGAAAGGTAACCTTAAGAGTAATGCAAAATATAAATACAATTTTTCATTAGATACAGTATTTGATGTTAGAGACAATTTTATGCTGCATGTTTGAAGACATTGCTATGTCTTACATTTTAACTCTAGTGGATGGAAAAAAATTGTGGACACATTCATTATAATAGTTCAAATGCTTATTGCCAACGAGCCCAGCCGAGCGAAGACGCGAGGCTGGCGAGGCGGCAGCATTATAGAGCCGTGCGTGTTGCGGAAAAAATCTTGAATGTTTGTAAGGTAACATTCCTGTTGTAAGGTAAGATTCCTGAAATTCCAATGACGTAGGGAATACAAGGTCGATTGTCTTGTAACGGACCAATCGTAGCGCGCAGAGATGGTGACGTCAAGGCCGCATGGTTGCTGATCGTCCATGTTCACCAGCTTTGGCATTCATCGAGCGGAGTAGAGACCAATTTTGAGGTAAGAAAAACGCTATTTTCACCCGTTTTTGTAAGTTTTGTTTGTTTTTATTTCCAATTCTACGTGAATGTACTTTAGTTAAGTGCCATTGTGGTATATTTATCGAGCTAGCAAGCTCAACAATCGGCCAGCGAGCCAAAAGAATACTCGGCCACGGTGCCAAACTCGGCCAGCGTGCCAAATTCGGCCAGCGTGCCAAAGTCGGCCAGCGTGCCAAATCCAGACAACGCCAGCGGGCATAAAACAATCAAGGAAACTGAGAAACCTCATCAAACTGAATTGAATCTAAGCAAAGCTAAAGCAAACGACAACTGTAGCAAACTATCGGCCAGCGAGCCACACGAGAGTGTATCAACTCGACATTGGCCAGTGGGCAAACTTTGTCACCGCCAGCGAGCAAAAAGCAATCAAAGCAACTGAGATTTAACTTGACTTAAGCTTAAGTTAATCAAATTCAAAGTAATCCTAACGTTTTCAGCGACGAGCGTGCCTTGGAGAGCTAGCAAGCTTCGATAAACAAAGTGCAAGTGCAGTGTAAATCAACTATCAGCGTGATCAATTCATTCCTCTGTTGTCAAGCGTATCACGCATTTTTCGAACCACAGGCTTATTGCCCACTGGTGCAAACTAAAGTACAAAGTACACGTAGAGCAATAAAACGCACAAAGGTTAGGAAAATGATGTGTCTATTGCTTATATTGTTACTCTTTCCCAATATTACTGCCCACAATGATCTGTTAAACTTAGGGGGTGTGTGCCGAAATTGCAGCATCATCTTTTTTAGATTTAGGGGGAGATACTTGTCAAGGCGAATAGCTTATCCTTCTAATGGTAGTTTCAATCCTTTCATTATTTCAAACAAAGAAGCACACATTGTGAATGGGAACATAAACGCAAAAGCTACTAAAGTCTTGGAAGAAAAACACAATGCAATATGTGATAGCACTGATAGCATTTGTACATACATGTATGAAGGGTCAAATGTGAGAGATCACTTTCGTAATTATTGTTTGACCAATGTAGGGAAATTTTCTTGTGCAGTTGATTGCTTTCTTGAGCTATGTTTTTTTGTTTTTCGCAATCATCTTCAAAACATTACATGTAATGATTTTTTTCAAGTTATCTATGACTCGTGCAATCAAAGGGAAAATCTTGGTGCTGTTGAGTTTGTGCGAGAGCCTGTATGGTCACTAATCAGAGATCGCTGTGCATCATTTTCTGCAATGACTGCAAATGCTGTTTTTAGTGACATATTTACCATGCAAACATTTGGAGATTTAACAAATGATTTGAAATCATTATTTCTTATTGAACAATGTAATCAGACTTGTTGTACCCTATGTAACAATCAAATAGTGAAAACTACAGGCACCATTGTCTTGTATATTACTTGCCCAAATATTTTGCCCTCTGAGTTTAAAAACTGTGTTTCAGAAGCTGCTCTGCCTAATAGCAGACCACTTTTTTGTGATTCCTGTGAAAGGCATTCTGGTGATATTTCAGCTTTGCAACATTTTGTTACCATGCCAAAATTTTTAACAATTGAATTGTTATCAACTTCTTTTGGTCAAACTGTTCTACCAGCAAGTATGGAAGTCTTAAGTAATTTTTACTTATTGAAAGCTGTTGTGCGCTGTTCGAGCCACCATTTCACCATTGCCATAAACAGTGGCTCTTATTGGTTGTATTATGATGATATGTGTACTGCAGTTCAACAATATGCTACATTTCAAAATGTTTTGGATGCTCACGCCAATGGATGGTTTTTTGCTGTCTATGAAACTCTTCTCATGCCATCTGTTGATGATAATATACATCTACGCAATGATTCATCTACATTAATGCCAGAGTATTCTTTTTCAAAATTAGAGGATAAAGAATGCCTAGCTTCTTATGATTTCAAGAAAGAAGTTCACATACCCAGAAAACGACAGAGACTAGAAATAAGTACTAACCGATTGACAGTTGGAAAAAGAAACCTTAACTTTAATGTAGCAAACTCATATATGAAGAATTATAAAACTGCTAAAAAAGCTAAGGAGACAGAGAGTGAAAAACGTTCTAGACAGGAAAAAGAAAAACAATACATGAGAAGGTACAGAAGGAGAATAAAAGATAATGAGACAGAGGAGGGGGATATGTGCGAAGTTTGCCATGAAACATGGCCATTATCATCAAATGGCATAAGGAAATCTCCTCATATCTGTTCAAGATGTTCACATGACAAGAATGGAAGAAAGGTTAACTTTAATGTAGTAAATGCATATATGAAGAATTACAAAACTGCTAGAAAAGCTAAGGAAACAGAGAGTGAAAGACTTTGTAGACAAGAAAAAGAAAAACATTACATGAGGAGGTACAGAAGGACAATAAAAGATAATGAGGCAGAAGGGGAGAAACTAGATAAACCACTGCATAATGTTCACAAAGAAACATATTTATCTCAATTTGACAATAAAAAGAGTGGACCAATTCATGTACAAAAATGGGCTATCAAAAACATGCAAGACTTTCATAATTCACTTAAATTCAAAATTTTTATGTGTGAACTTTGCCATGAGGCATGGCCATTGTCATCAAAAGGCAAAAAGAAATCTCCTTATATCTGCTCAAGATGTTCTCGTGACAAGAATGGAGTGAAAAAATTTTCATCTCAGAATGGAATGACACCTTCACAAGTTCCAAATGAATTGCAAGGTTTAACACAATTAGAGGAAATGTTAATAGCACGTGTTTTCCCAGTGATTTCTGTTTATACAAAACCGGGTGGACAAAAAGCATATAAAGGCCATTGTATCAACTTTTCTCAAGATATCCAGGAGTTAGCAAATTCATTGCCAACATACCCTAGTGAGTTGCCAGTAATAGTTGTATCAGTCAAAGGCAAGGATAATACTTATAAAGACCTCACTGTGAGACGTGAAAAGGTCAGCTGTGCTCTGCACTGGTTAGTTCAACATAACCCTGTGTATAAGGATATCACTATTGATTATGAGTTGTTGGCTTTGTTACCTTCTGATGGCATTCCAACTGAGTTGCATAAGATTTATTGTACTGAGAACAGTAAAGATGATGCAATTGATCCAGACAGAGGTCCTCTTGATGAAATACCATTCAATGAAGACACTGAATTGAGTAGCACAATTCTTAATCCTGTACAGCTTAAGCCACAAAAGCAGCTGATTACAGATGAGTTATTACAAAAGCACAAAGTCAATTGGCCTCATAGGAATTCAAGCCCTGTGAATGAGTTTAAAATTGAATATTTAGCTACCATGGCATTTCCTACATTGTTTCCAGATGGTAAAGGAGATCCTACTAACAGTGCTACAATGCGTGATGTAACCCTTGGAGATAAAATAAAACATTTGATTAAATTTGCTGAATATAATAATCGTAAATGGACATATAGGTTTGCAAGTCACCCACGGTTTGCTTATTGGGCATTCAATATGATTCAAAGGCACAGACTCCTTAGTCAGGGAAACATTTTTTTAAAGCAAAACCCTGGTGATGCTAAGTTAACTGTAGAACAACTTCAACAGATGCTTCGATCAAATACTTATTCCACGTTAATGTCTAAGCTTATGCATTATGCTAAAAATGTTACTGGTAGCAATAGCTATTGGCACAAAGCTAAAGAGGATTTGCGGGCTACCATTGCTCAAGTAGGACCACCGACAATTTTTTTCACTTTATCTTGTGCTGAGTACCATTGGCCTGAATTTCATAAACTTTTTTGTGACCCTCACTCTGAACACATTCAACCAGCAATCAGGCAGCAAAATGTTCTTGAAAATCCACATATTTTGGATTGGTTTTTTACTGAGCGAACAGATCGTTTTGTCAAGTTTTGGTTAAAAGAGTCATTAGGGGCTTCTTGGCATTGGTACAGATATGAGTATGCAGTTCAGAGAGGTTCAATTCATTGCCATGGAGTCGCTAAATTGAAAAATGATCCAGGACTTTGTGAACTAACTGAAATTGCATTACAAGGCTTTTTAGCATCAAAGAATATCAATGAGAACAAAGGAAATTTGTCAGAAGAAGAAATGTTAGAACTAGAGAGTAAGAAAAGTCAGGGTATACAAGCTGAGTCTGTTGTTTGTCAGTATGTTGACTTTATTCTAACAACTTGGAATCCATGTTCTCCGGAAGATGGGTGGTCCAAACCAGATTCTCATCCATGCCAAACACCCTATCTGTCCTTGAATGACAAACAAAAAGAAGAAGACTATGTGAATTTATTGAATTCTGTTGAGAGGCATACAATGTGTAGTACTAAGTATTGTCTAAGAGAAAGTAACAAAAATGAATTAAGCTGCAGATTCAAATTTCCTTTTGAAAACTGTGCCAAGACAAGAATAGATTTTGAAGCAATAAACACTAAATCAGGCCAAACAAACTATAGAGCAACTATTGTTACTAAGCGAAATGATTCAAGATTAAATCGTCACCAACCACTGCAACTCCAAGGATGGAGAGCAAATTGTGATATTCAAATTATTCTAGATTATCAAGCATGTTTGGAATATCTTGTAAAGTACACATCAAAAGGAGAGAAAGCTTCTTCAGTTTTAAATAATGCATTCACCAATGTTATTAGTAAAATATCAGATACAAGTGACATTCATAACATTTTAAAGCAAATTATGATCAAAAGTGTAGGACAAAGAGACTATTCAATCCAAGAAGTGATGCATCATTTACTCTCGCTCAAATGTGTAAGTGCTACACATGAAGTAATAACTGCATCTCTTGATGGTTCACGGAGAGTTCAGGTGTCGAGAAATAAGGATTTTTGTACCATCCCATCCATGCTGGATGTTTATGCCGAACGAGAGAAGTTTATTAAGACATTCCCAGACATACTGGAATATAATTTTTTGCAATTTACCTCCACGTTTGTAAGCAAAAGCTCCAAACTCGCAAAAAGGAAGCGACCTGTTATAGTTAAAACATATCCCAAATTTTCTTCAAATCCTCGAAATCAGCATTATGGACTGTTTTGTAAATATCAACTGCTAAAATATAAACCTTGGCAACATGTACAAGACAATGCTTGGGACAATCTTGAACAGTGTGATGAAACCTATAAGGCATGTTGGATGAATTTTTTGTGCAGTGATCATGGCAAAAACAGTGTTCCTGACTGGGAATTAAAATTGAGTGCCTTAAAAGCATCTATTAATCTAGAAAATGAGAATGAAGACACAGAAATTATTGAGGAAGAAAAGGAAGAATGGATGTTAATGTCAGAACTAAATTTACAGGAGTTGGGCACAGGTACTGAATATAATTCAGTGTTAGCTCCTGAAGGATATTGGCATAATGTTAGTGACCTTTTTGAGGATGTTGATCTACTTTCTGTAACATCTTGGTTAAATACTCAAAAAAATAAAAATGAACCAAGCTGGCAGATGTCATCAAGAGTTATAGATATTTCGAGTTTTAGTAGTGATCAATTGTTGGCATACCATATCATTTTAAAGCACTTCAACAGCAGCAATGAACTGCCATTGCATCTGCTTATTAAAGGAATTGCAGGTTCAGGAAAAAGTTATGTTATTGATGCTGTAAGAAATGTTCTTAAGGAAAAATGTCAGGTCCTAGCATACACAGGAAAGGCCTCTTTTAATGTCAGTGGTATAACACTGCATTCTTTTCTCAAACTGCCGATTGGTTCAAAACGACTCTTTGAATTGAAAGGAATAGCTTTGCAACAACTTCAAAGTAATTTACAAAATATTCAATATTTGATTATAGATGAATATTCATTTGTTGGCCAGAGCTTATTTGGGTGGATAGATTGTAGATGCAGACAAGCTACAGGTCTAGCTGATCAAGCTTTTGGTGGTATTTCTGTTATTCTGGTGGGTGATATAGCACAGTTATCCCCAGTTGGTGATAAAGCACTTTTCCATTCTTTGCCGAAATCAGATAAGCAGATTCAGGGTCACCTCATATATAAAGAGTTCAAACAAGTTGTCACGTTATCAGTGAATCATAGAGTTGATGGCAAAAGTAATGACCAAGCCTGCTTTAGAGATCTTCTAAATAGAGCGCGTAATGGAGAATCCACTATAGCAGATTGGCAGACATTATTATCTAGAACTCCTGAAAATGTTACAAATATTGATGAATTCCTAGCATCATCTGTAAAACTATCCTATCTGAAGTCAAAAGTTGCAGAAATGAACTTGATTAAATTAAAAAATCTGAACCAGCCAATAGCAACAATTAAAGCTCGCCACTCAGGTGGTGCTCAAACTCTAAGCTCAGATGAAATGGGAGGATTAGAACCTGTGATATATTTAGCTAAAGGTGCTAGAGTTATGCTCACTATGAACATTTGGACAAAAGTTGGTCTTTGCAATGGTGCACTAGGAACTGTATTAGATTTTGTTTATGCTAATGGCCAAACTCCTCCAGTCCTACCTATTTGTGTTCTTGTTCAGTTTGATGAAGACTATACTGGACCTTCTTTGACTGCAAGGTTTCCAAGATGTGTTCCAATTTGTCCAATAACCCAGATTTCTCAAAATGTGGGTCAGAAATGTGAAAGACAACAACTTCCTTTAAAGCTAGCATGGGCAATGACTATTCACAAGAGCCAAGGTCTAACTCTTAAAAAAGCATGGGTAGATCTAGGCCCTTCAGAGAATTCACCTGGTATGACATACGTTGCCCTAAGTAGAGTGAAAAAACTCCAGGATCTCATAATTGAGCCAATGACATTTGAAAGGCTGCAAGCTTACAAAAAATCAACATTTTTACAATATAGATTGTTAGAGGAAAATAGACTTGATTCTTTATCTAAAATTACTTCTAAAATGGAAATGTTAAATGAGTTTGACTATATGCACTAAAACATGTTCTGCAATAGCTAAAGCAACTATCCAAATACAAATGAATATGTTCCAGTTTTTTTTCTTTGTTTGTTTTATGCATTTTATTACAATATTCTTCTTTCTTGCAGACAATGGCAAGCAAAAGGAATTATTGTAAGTATAATTATTTTATCTAATAATTATTCATGCCCCTAAGTTCATACACCTTCACAGGGACAACTGGTGTCCCTGTTATTTTGTAGCAACCCAGTCCCCTGGCTTGTGACTTCTGTATCTGTGACAGGTAAAGGCCATTTCATTTTGTGGTTGTTGTTCTTTTTCTTTGTAATAATAAGTGCTTATGTGGAGTCCCTAAAAATTCAAGACTGACTTTCAAATCCCCAAAATTATTTTTCATCATCATCATAGCAATTAATAAAATGTAATTCTCTCACTGATATTCTACCCATCTTTATTGTTTATTGGCAGTGAACGAGCATGGGTTTATTCACAACCTCAGTCCGATTAAGAAGTCCCGTAAATCAAAGCATCAGTGGTACGAGTTTCAGCTTCAGACTTCACCCACTAAAGTGAAACGTTTGGTAGGCTTTAATCTTCATGCCCACGATTCCTTGAGACATTTCGAGGACACAAAGAGCCCAGTACAGCTGAAGAACATTGTTGTAAAAGAAAATAATGAATCCATTTTCAACCAACAGTCAGCAGTACATAAGGCAGGCTTATCGGATGTCTCATTTAGTTACATCGACCAACCAAAGCTTGAAAGCGCCGCAGAATCAAGTGCTGCCACATCAGTTACCGTGTCTGAAGTAAAAAATTTACACCCAAACCAGAAAGTAAATATCAGTGGTTCTCTCACTATGGGAAAAGAAGATCTAAAGGCTGTTGTTCTCAGATCCACTGGGGCAACAACCCATGTGAAAGAAGATTGTGTGTTAGAAGACAAAACTGGCTCATCCATGATACACATATGGGAGCCACTTGTCCATATCTTAACAACTGGTAACTCGTACTCCTTCACCAACCTCACAGTGAGAAATTTCCAAGGATCTACCTATCTCAGTACATCACCAAGCACGACAGCAAACCCTACAACACAAACATTTGAAACACTAACTGGACCAGCTATGCTAAAAAGCCCAGAAAAAGAAATATCTGCCACCCAGTTTAATTTGGTATCAAAACTGAACATATTTTGTTCCTGCAAAGTATGCAAAAAAAGATTAAATGATGCCGAATCATTCACATGCACCACACTGAAATGTGAAAATTGTGGTACACGACAGAGGTCGAAGGATACAAAACTTCAAGCTTCAGCAAAAATTTGCATCACCAACTCCGAGGGGAACACCAACGAAGATATCTGGATCCTGGCTTTCACAGAGCAACTGGAAGCCCTGCTCGCTGGATCGAACTTGTCGTTAAAAGATAAACTTGATGACATCGAAATATATCTGATGTCCCTGGAAGATGTTTTTTTGGTTTACAATGTCCAAACAACAAACATTACAAAAGTAGTTTCCTTTACACGCCCAAAAGAAGCATCTGATTAGCAGGCAAATATAAGTCTAGAGAACGCATTTCTACATTTTGTATGAACAGTGCAACATTCTCGAGCGACATAGCAAATTACAATTTATTTGTTTTTTACTGAAATTGTTCAGTTCCGTTCACATTGGACTGGCCCATGCATCCCAAAGCAAACAGTTTGTGCATGTTCTTTGCCAGCTGTTCGAATATCAAGGACATTGTATAATTGAAATGTTTTGTTACTGTTTATGCTCACTTGTTTGTTTGGTTTTCAATGTCCAAACAACAAACATTACAAAAGAAGTGTCCTTTCAACGCCCAAGAAAGCATCTGATTAGCGGGCAAATAGAAGTCTAAAAAATGCATTTCTACATTTTGTGTGAACATTGCAATATACTTGTGCGACTATTGCAATTTACAATTTATTTGCTTGTAATTGAAATTGTTCAATAACATTAACATCAAACTGGACCATGCATTCCAAAGCAAACAGTGTTTGCATGTTCTTTGCCAGCTGTTCGAATATCAAGGACATTGTATAATTGAAATATTTTGTTACTGTTTATGCTCACATGTTAGAGATATAACTAATCTATACAACAAGCCCAGGAACAAAATGCATATAAGTTTCTGTAAATCTTCAAACCAAGGTCTTTCCCAATGAAATCTAAACTTCTATTGTTTTTTGTTCAAGCAAATTATATCTTTGAAATTGTTACTGTTTATAGCTTAAGTACATTAAAAATATTGTTGGGTTCATTTTCGTCCTGTAATCTTTTGTTATATTATAAAATTTTTCAAATAATTTTCAAAAAGGGAATAATGCAATGTAAGTTATAATTTACAACCGAAACCATAGTATTGTGATTATTTAAAACCAAGAGTCTGATTTCCATTTTGTCTATTCTCCACTGTCGATCAAAATATTCACATTAACAAGGTTCGTGCAAGTCTTGCAAACCTCAAAATTCCTGGAAACTTATTATTGCATTTTCCAAAACACTGAAAAGCCTGAAAATAGGCTACTGGTCCTGGGAAGTTCTGAAAATCTGTTAATCTCAACTATAAAACAATATGCAGCGCATAGAAGGCAGTAAGGACAATTAATCCTAAGATCTTAGGAGTGTAAAGGTTAAAGTGAATTTTACAGACCTTTACAAATCAATCTGACTCCTTGAAAAGTCCTAGAAACATACTAGAAATTTAATTATTTTGAATGGTTGCTCGTTGGCACTTAGCGAAAGCTACTTCTAGTAATAAATATTATGATAAAGTAAAAACTTTAAAATATTCTTCATTAGTTTTAAGTTTAAAAAAACATTCAGGGCTGGAAATCCATCCAGTTTGTCGTGTGCTTTATTGTTTTGTATTCTAGTAGAAAAAAAGGAAGCTCTTACTGGTTTGTATTTGAGGTACTTGCCTAGACGGATCAAATCTTTTTAAGGTCTTAAGTGGTTTTTTATGCAAAGAATATTGTGTTAATTACATGCAAGAAGTTTACAGCCTTTTACATCGTTTTCTTCATTTTGTCATTTCCACTGCCTTATAAATGTATTTCTCATAAAGCATTGATGTTTTTTTGCAAATTACTCTTCAGGGGGAAATTGGATCTGCTGGAGATCCTGGTATTATTGGAGCTCCAGGAGAGATGGTAAGATAATTTATTTAGCATAATAATTTCTTTTAGGAGAGACCTAGCCACTATGCTGTGGCCTTGGGTAAGTGAGTGTGTGTAATTTGGGTCTTAATCGTGTTTTCGAATTATTATCCAACACCATGGTTGGTTTATTTATGAAACATTCAGTCTTGTTAATTACATTCAGATGCCATAATGAAAGCAGTTTTTGACGAGTAGTCATTCTATTTCTGTTTCTTTTGTTGTGAATTTGACTGTTTTTTATTTGGTTTCAAGCTATTTGCAACCTGTTTCCAGTTATGTTTCTACTTTCAATAAGTAACTATGTAATTATATGTGTGCAAACAAATCACAGCGTACGCATTTTCTTGGCTGCTTCACACATTTAGAGAGATAAAATCTTTCCGCTTTGCTGCATATTGAAATAGACAAGCTATAAAGCAAATTATCTTAAGTCAACATTTAGCAGAAATAGTATTAAGGTTGTGTCCAAACCCTATAATTTGTTAATGCAAATACTTTGAAAACAAACCGAAAACATACAGTATATGACACAAAAGGTTTGTTTAAGATCTACGAAATCTATGAGATCTATGAAATCTATGTGATCTATGAGATCTATGAAATCTATGAGATCTATGTGATCTATGTGACCAGTGAAATCTATGAAATCTATGAAATTTATGATATCTATGAAATCTATATCATCTATGACATCCATGACATCTGTGTGATCTATGAGATCTATGGGATCTAAGAGATATATGCGATCTACGAGATTTATGCGATCTACGAAATCTATGAAATCTATGAGATCTATGAAATCTATGTGATCTATGAAATCTATGTGATCTATGAAATCTATGTGATCTATGAGATCTATGAAATCTATATGATCTTGGACATCCACGAGATTTATGACATCTAAGACATGTGCGTTCCACGAGATTTATGCGATCTACGAAATTTATGAAATCTATGTGATCTATGACATCTAAGAGATATATGCGATCTATGAAGTCTATGTGATCTATTTGATCTATGAAATCTATGTGATCTATGAAATCTATTAGATCTATGACATTTGTTATAACAATATCATTTTCTTCATTCCCATCGGTTTCAAACTGACCAGTAGACTTCACAAAGATGCAAAACAATGCGATAAAAATGTGTCATTTCCTGAGACGGAGTTATACAGCTTATCAAATATCTAAATTGTATGACTTCAATGGTATTTGGAGTAGCAAGAAAAACCATTTCGGGAATGAAAAATATCATTCTCAAAACTTTTAAATCCCCAATACTACATTTCAAAAATCATTGATATTCTCGGTCTTTATTAAGGGTTTCAATCCAAAATGCCTTTCCACAAGTAATTTTGGTTAAATAAGGAAATGACAAAGGATATGTTCCTAGTGATTTTATGGTATTTGAGACTAACAATGATAATGAGTTTTAATCAAGGTTAGTGAGAGTTATGCATCTATTTAACAACTTTTATTATTTACTTCATAACCACGATATTCAGAAACCTAGTCGAAATAGGTTATATTTTTCAACTTTGTCGACCAATTGCTCGGTTTAAAAAAATTACACTAACAAATGTTCGGTTGCAAACGTGTTTCTGAAAGTGAATTTTTAAAATTACATTGTAAAATGATTACTCGGAAAATTAAATCTTGTAAACCTTGTAACTTTTGTAATTAGTTCATCCAATATTTCGAAAATCAAAAGGAACAAATCAATTACATAACACTTATTAACCGATAGTGTGGTCTTAACAGGAAAATCCTAGGCTGAGGGCTTGAAGTACGGATCGAGAGTAGCGAGGTTCATATAGCAAGACTGAGCTCTGAGATTTCCCTGTAAAGACCGAGCAGAAGAGGTTAATAAGTTATTTATTATATGGCTTTTGTCGAGTTGGGATTTTTTGAACTACAGCGGAAGTTGTTTTAACATCTGGTCACGTGCTCTAAGCTTCTGATCGAAGCCGTACTCCTATGTGACCAAGCTTCTACGTAACTAACACAATAATTTATTTTTTAAAAAAGTTCAATTTGAACAACTTTATTTTATTAAATTTGGACAAAATTAAAGACCTTGTCTGCTTTCAAACGACATGCAATTTCAACAATTATTTTAACTGAATCATTATATGACTTTTTTACTTCCGATAAATGCCTGCGTTAATGGAAATCCCAAGTAAGTTCTTTTCGTATAAAATATTTACTTTTTCGTCGTTGTAGCTTCTGCTGCGTTTGGCTTGTTTCCTCTGCCTTGTTTCTTCAGTTCTTTGCTTCGAGCTTCCAAGGTTTGTCGCACTTGTTCAAACTCTGTAGCTTTTTCTGTAGGTACCGGAGGCATAGTAACACAGATTACGTAAATGCAGTTTTAACCAATGAAAAACAATGAAATAAAGGTCACCCCGACCCTCAACCAATCAAAAGCACTTCCTCTGGTACGCACAAAAACGTCCAACTCTTTATCTTCAATAATACTACTGACGATACTTGCAGGCTTTCAAGTGCCGTTTAAAGCTGAAATTAGCCCTCTCGCTCAGGCGTGAAGGCTTAAATTTTAACAGCTACAATAAATTCACTGATATAGTAATTTAGCTCTTCTGGTGGTATTTCCTCGACTTTTATCGCCTCATTTTTGGCTCTCGGAAACTCGGTCAGCGAACTAACATCTCTTCGTGTTTTAGAACTTAGAGTGTTTTTGCTGTTTTTGTTTTTCTCCTCGATAAACTTGTCGGTAGGTTTGTCTAGCGACTCATTGAATCTACTTGACTTTTTTAAGCATTCTAGCGGGTTGAAAAACTCTTCTTAGTTGTTGAAAAATTTGAGATCAACAAAAAGCTGGAGTATACTGAAATTATTTTTTGTCGAAAACACGATTCGCCTTGAAGGTGCTGCTCACGTGTGAGAAAATTGTTTTGCTGGCTAAAAAAAATAAGGAATGGACTTTCTCATAATCTTTATAAGAAAATTTCGGTATATATAAAATAAACATAATCCGGCTTTCACTTTTGTTTGAAGTTCGCATTTCCGAATTCCAAGAAGACTTTAGAAAATGAGTTCATTATTATTATTTTTTTTTCTTTCTTTTTTTTTTTTTTTCTGCTGAGGAAAATGATATTTGAATGTATCCGTAAAATATATTAAATTTCGCTCGTCTACAAATTCATGCATGTTTGCAGCCCTATATTTTTTTGAAATTAAACCTATCCAAGCTGGTTAAGCTTGAGGTACATCGCAGTGGTGGCAAGAAATTCATTTATCAGGATTTTACAGCTTCACCAAACTTCCAGTGCGCAACAGAGAAAGAAAGTCCGAGGTTACGCAGCTATGCGTCTAGTTTTCTAGTTTTCTTTTCTCTTTTACTTTTATTTATTCATATTTTTATAAAGTGATATAATTGTTTTTTTTTTTTAAACATATACTTACATTGCTAGCTAGTCGGCAGTTTTCCTTGTTTTTTTCCCAATTGCAGTTTTTTAGCTACGGTTTCAGATCTGAAATGATATGTCCCGACATTTCACCGAACGTCGAAGCATGGCCATCCGACAATTTCGGGAGCGGATTTTTTGTATTGTGTTAATGTCGGGTGAAGTTTGATTCCCAGAAAACATTGTCTCGACATTGACCAAATAGTTCCATTGTTTTAGTCCGAGAGCAAATGTCGTAAAATTAAGTCCCGTGGGAATTTCGTGCTGAAAGCAAGCCACTAGTCTAAAAGTGTTCATTAGGGTCTAGTGAACATGAAAAGTTTTGGTGGCAACTGTGCAACTTACTAGGACTTGTTAAAAATCGAACATATATGAGCCAACATGAAAACGAGGTTGGTACCTTAAATTACTTATAACCCCCTTCAATTACCATTTGTTAACCACCAAACTTGGCAGATTGTTGTAAGTTGGCCATTTAATGACAACTGCTGATTATGAGATGGTCACATGACCATGAAACATGAAAACAAGGCAGAAGATGAAAGCGCTAAATCACACTCATGCTTGTTCGCAAATTGGCATTTTAAAATTGTCATAGCAAGTTTTGATTTTTTACCATCTCAAAAATGGTAGCTCTGAATGATATTACGATCACAATGAGCACATAATGATGCATAGAAGCAAAGTAATGGATAAGTACGAAGGTTTTTTATTTGGAGTAAGTGACCCTTGAATTTTTACGGTACACACATTTTAAGCTTGTCTTCAATTTTATGCATTATCTAGTATAACAATGTTAGTTTTTATTTGAATCCGATAATCAATGCACGACTCTCCTTGTATTACCATAAACGAGAACAAAGCCATCCATCAGCTCAGTGATGCAGACAATCAAGAGCTACACTGACCCCTTTTCACTTGGTGATAACGCTAGAGCAAACACCGACCTTTATAATCTGGTCACGAAGAAAGCTGTGTGCGGAAAAACGAAGATCTGGCTCAACAGAATGAAATAGGGCAAAAATTGTTCAGCAGAACTAACAGCTTTTCTGGCCCAGAAGGTGATGAAGAGAGGTGAGGCTACAGGGAGAAAAGTCATTGTGGTATGGGCGACAGAATGCAAAGCAACACACAAGGAATTGAGCCATTTGCAGAGCGATCACGAAGAAGCAGACACACAGATTATCGTCCATGCGCTAGACGCCACAGACACCGATGTTTTAGTGCTAGCTTTCAGACGCTATCCAGAGGTCTGCCCGAATACAAGTTTTGTGACTAGATCAGCAACAACTCGGCGAACAATCAAGTTGCAACCAATTGCAGAAGCACTTGGATCAGCCAGGACAGCCGCACTACTGGCATTCTTAGGAAAAGAGAGACCGACTTGCTGGAAAGAATTTGAAGAAACCAATGAGTCGATCCTTAGATCCTTAGCCAATCTGGGTAAAGATGAAAAGCCCGACGAAGAAACCCTTGATGAGATTAAGGAATTCGTCTGCCAGCTGTATCAGCCAAAGGCCACAATTAAAACTGTCAAAGAGCTGAGGTGGTTGTTGTTTAAGAAGAGACAAGCTGAATCAGACAGATTACCACCAACTAAGGCAGCTCTGCACCAAGCCATACTACAAGCACACTACCAGTTGATGGTTTGGAACACTGATCGTGTACCTAATTCTGTTTCACTGTAACCACGAGGGTATGGTTGAACAATGGAAAGTGATGAGTGGATCTCTTTCACTCGCTCCCGAGGCTATAATACAGCTTGTGAAGTGTAAGTGTGTAAAGGAATGATGCTCGACGAATCGCTGTCAGTTCCGCAAAGCAGAGCTGCTATGCACGGACCTCTGCAGCTGTTCCGAAGAAGATGACAAATGTGAGAACCAACCAGGCGGATGTGATGAAGATGATGACAGCGATATTGAGGATCAAGAGGATGATAATGATGCGTTCAATTAGATACTGTAAGCGTCGCTAGACAAATACTTTGGCAACGATTGGTGAAAAAGATGGCTGTTTTCATTTTTACTACTGCTGTTTTTAAGTTGTTGTTTTTTGTCCTATTTTTAAACATGTTGGTTGCTACCAGTGCAAATTTAACATAAAATGAATGGTTGCTTGGAGTTTCGTTTCCCTGCAGGAAATTTGACCCTGTAACAAATGAGAATATCATCGGTGCAA
Organism: Zoanthus gigantus; assembly: GCA_025331005.2. Lineage (NCBI taxonomy): Eukaryota > Metazoa > Cnidaria > Anthozoa > Zoantharia > Zoanthidae > Zoanthus > Zoanthus gigantus. Next base: position 16,766 of record JAOBBB020182787.1, read on the forward strand.
ACGTATTAAACAAAAACAAGAACAAGCCAGTTGAACCCATAGCAACAGTCCCCAAAAAAGATGTTTTTATTATAAATTATTACCTTATACTGGTTTCCACAGCGATCATATTGTTAAACGTCTTAATTCTTGTGTAAATCGTTTCTACTCATTTGTTAATTGTAAAGTTATTTTTCAAAACACCCGACGCATCAAATCCTTCTTTCCATACAAGGACCTTCTCAACCGCTCACAACTATCAAAAGTCGTTTATAAAGCTAGTTGCTGTAATTGTAACGATTTTTACATGAGGAAAACAAAACGAAGACTTCATGACCGGAAAACAGAACATTTCAAGGCCCTTTTGAAATTGGATCACTTTTCTGCTGTTGCTGACCACGTCAAAACAACTGGTCACAACATAAAGTGAGACCATTTTTGGAAAAACTGATTATCACTGCAAAATTAAAGAAACTTTAATCATACAAGAATTGCAGCCAAGCTTTTATTGTATTAGTAAAGCTTTTCCAATGTGTCATTTTAATTTAGACAGTTTTCAGATCCCCATTTGTACTGTATAAATAGATTTTCAAAAATTGTAACGGTTATACTTTTGAAAATGTATGTTGACAAGCATACGAAACGTTACGTTTAAAATAAAATTTTTTAAAATGTATATCACCGCTGTCTGTGTTGTATTTTTTGGTTAACAAAGGGGAAAATTATGTAAATGTAAAGGGCATTTTCTTGATACCTTAACGGATAACTCTTTTTTCAAATTCTGTACCCAAGGAACAGAAGCTTAGGTCAAACTTGCTCACCTTTCCCCATTTAAAATTTTCATTTTTTTGTATGATATGCGAACATTTACTCGTACTCTTCGAATTTTTCGTTCATTTTTTTGTTCAGTCGCCCATTTTTGCCAAACCTTTAACTAAGGACTGTGGGGCTTTAAAATTATTTTGATATTTCGAATTTACTTTCAGTTGTTCAACATCATTTCGGTTTGACAAAGTAAAAACGAAAGTCAACCATTTCGTTTTCCGATTTGGCACTTGCGAGTGTTTCCATAGCAACTACCATACTGCACTCTATAATCAAGATGCACTCCATAACCTATTTATTCATTCGCAATTATCCAATCAGGAACGAGATATTTTGCTTGAAATAAAATAACAAATATTGCGCGTCGAAACTCTAGTAACCGAAACCGCACTTGTACACTATTTATCGCATCTTGACACTATATCAACAGATATCGGACCTTTGCACCATATTAAAATATATCGCATCTTGACACTATATTAAAATATATCGCACCTTGACACCACATTAACAGATATCGCATCTTGACACTATATTAACAGATATCGCATCTTGACACTATATTATTAACATATATCGCACCTCAGCAGGACTGATCATCCAAAGCGCCCCACAATAATATATGATGTACAAGTTTCCTTTCCAACTTTGCTTTAGAGAATGCATCTTGAAATGATAAATATGGAACCTGAAATGGGATGGGTTTGGAATAGTTTAGCTTTTTCTTGGGAAAAACTTAATGACTTACTCTTGCCGAGGACAAATACTGCTTAGAGCGAAGCTAAGCTAGAAACTAATGTACTCAGAACTCGATTATTCGGACTATCGATTATTTCGAATTGCTTCTTTCATCTCATTTTTTATGAATATTAGAAAGTCATATTCAGTTACAACAGCAAACTAAGAAACTCCTTTCCTCATTTTAAAGCTTCATAAAATAATCTTAAATAAATAATTTTTGTTTATTTGTTTACAACGATTATGGAGACTGGGTTTTGTACCGCATTGTTAACAATGACGTTATGAATGATCGTCGTCGTTGTTTACGTATTAAGCTATTGTGAAAGAGAATCGTGAAATATTTTATATGTTTACACTTCATGAAAACTTTAGTTTTCTGCAAATTTTGATCAGTTGTTATCAATCTATAATTTCTTTTATTTTACATTAAGTTTTTTTATTTTTAAATATTCATATATTTTTATTACCATGCACAATTTACTTGAGTTTATACTATGATAAATGACAACTTTCGCTGGAGTAAAAGCTCAAAAAATCATTTCAACTCATATATTGCTTTGAATCGGTCATTTTCAAGCGATGGGTAAAACACAATGGTGTAACCAAATTACACCTGGTTTGTGGAGGTATTGACAGATAAATCAAAGTAACATCATAGATTTTGACTAATAGCGCACGCGAATTTTTTAAAGAGATCGAAGGTTGCATATTACAGCTGTGCTTATAAAAACGCGAACACCTGAAATATGTCTGGAATGTTTGTGTTGTAACCAATCACAGGCGAAATCTTCACACCAGGAACGGTAACGAACGGTCTTCTAGCGGTCACGGAACAAATTTTCGTTTTGTTTCAGGTTACAAGCTGTCTTATTGGGAATTTAAAACACCGCAGGTCCGCTGTTCCTCATGAACAGTGCAGAGGACCGCATTTATCACATCGTACGATATTAGAAAGAAAAATGTTAGAAGCAAACACGACGACGACCAGCTTCCGTGTAAGGACGTTTCACATGAAGACAGTTAAAGTAAAAAATCGTGATGCTTTCATTTCTGATAGCAGAATCCCTACTAAAATTTTTTGGTAGAACAAGGCGATTGGATTTACTCTATGTGGGCAAACGATTGAACATTCTAACTACTGTACCGCCAGATGTTCCTAGATTGCAAGATCGGCAAACTGGAAAGACCGCTGAAGACATTCAACATGTATGGCGCAAAGTGAACAGCCCAACTTTCGCTATTCCTTCCAAAATATATTTCTGCTTTTTCTCTTAAGGCGTTTATGCATTTCATATCGGCTTTGTAATTTATTTCGAAATCGCTCAAACCTCTATTCTATACTGTAAACAATTAGGAAGGAAACACAAAATTTATCCATTGGTCTTCCGTTTGCATATATCGAATTGTTTGTATCTAAACGAGTGACAAATTGGCATGTTCCAACCCCCAACAATGGTAGTCTCTATAGCTTTGCGTATCAACGATTAACGAGAAAAAATAGTTGCACTTCATCTCCAGGGATGGCAGATACACAGCGAATACTTCAGCGGAATGTAAACTTGGTATTGTTTACACAAGTAGCTGAATGGCAAGAATTTGATTACAATCCAAGAAAACGAATTTCTTAATTGGTCTCCGTCAAGAGAAAGTTCAAATTGTCTTTTTGATAACGATTTTTTAAGATATAATATTAAAAATATTAAAATATAAATATTAAATGATTAAAATTTATATATTACCTTTTTAAAGGGATACATTTTTATTTCTAGGGCTCTATGAGCTTCTTCAAGAGAAATCTCAGAATCCCAGAGTATATCTTTATTATGAGTGGTATCCTTATCATGGCGGACATTTTCAGTATCAGTAGGTGGTTGTGATGGTCCAACACTAATGAGTTCCATGCGTGGCAAAAAACCTAATAACAAAAATAATAAGTAATAGATTTAATGATAATATGCACAGCTACAGTAACGATTAGAACAATAAGTGATGCTGATGATGATAATGATAACGATGAAGAATGATGATTATGATGACGATTACGGAGAGTGATAATGATAATGATGATGACAAAATAATGGTGAGGACGAAAGTGAATGTTGCCGACAACGCTGGATGATGTAGCTGATTAAAACCCATAATATTAACGGTACTACTTCTAATAATAACAATAGTATCAATAAAAACAACAATAATAATATTAATAATAATAATAAATATAGCATTTGACAAAGTCTCAATGCCTAACATATAATAATAATAATAATAACAACAACTTTATTAAAACCTTATTAAAAAATAATCCTATATTACATTCTTTAGATAAAAATTATTCTAAAATATAAAAAAGTAGTAAAAATTCATTTAAAAAGGAAATTCATTTCTATTCTTGCAACAGTGACATTCAAACTACAGTCATCAACAGAGTCTCCTATTTTGTGAAAAGGTGTTCTTGAACCCCTCACCCATGCATGCACTGATCTCAAAATCTCAAAAGATAAAACAGTTCTAAGCCATGTGATGACAAACTGGTACGGTTCACCATCCTGTGTAATTTTCTCTGCTAAATGTTTGACAATAATAATATTACTAGAAGTATTCACAAATTAACAAAGTGCGTTTGACATGGTTTTTAGTGGTTTTGATAAGAAGAGTTAACAGCGAACATGTTTTACTGTTGGAATCCTTTTTAATTTTATTCTCCAA
>JAOBBB020182788.1:0-12047 GCA_025331005.2 Zoanthus gigantus
AATAGGGATAATCTAGTGAGAATTGAGGACTTCATCAAACATCACTTACGCTGTTTTTGCACTAGACCCTTCAACTGACCAGCTGTAAAGACGGCTTTGCCAGGCTGCTTTAGCTTCTCTGCAAAGTTTCTATAAATTTTTAACATTTTTTTAAGGCTTTGCATAACTTTGCCCAGGTGCCAAATCCAAATGCCCTCCTGCTCCAAACCTTAATGAAACCCCTGCCTAGTGCTTATGTCACTACCACCATTAGTGTACCCAGCTGTGACCAGTTTGGCAGCCATGGCAGTTGGAAAATAATGGCAACTAAAATTGTCCGGAAGGGCACCAATTTAGTGACCTCTTTCGAAGACTTAAGAAAAAATATTGTTGGCAGATCTGTTACTATGGAAACAACCTTTCACATCAGTGTAAATATACTTTGATAATTTCAAAATTTCTCAAACACTGCTTAAACTATTGCCACCCAGTATACATTATGTGCCAATATTTTTTAAATGTGCATAAAGGTTTTAAATATAAACTCTAGAGAACAGATTTCAAAGACTTTGAAAATATATTGTTAGCAGATTTGTTACCATGGGAACAACCTTTCTCCAGACTCATCTATCTGACTCGTAACCTGTTGATCTGTGAGTGTATTATTAACAGTACAAACATGACTGTGCTTCGAAGCTAGTATTGAACTATATTAAAAAATTCTAAAATTTTTAGTAGAGTTGCTGAAAGGGTGTATTTGGCCACTTAAATTTGGCATAAAAATTAATGAGATGCTGCATTGTGTTTCAATATATGGGTATCTTAAATCCCAACGGGTATGCCTGCCTTATGGTAGCAAAATTCAATGTTGTGACATTCTTTTAATTTAATCTTAGTTTCGTTTTAAATGTAATCATTAGAGTTGTATTTAATTCAATAATTCAAATCATTATTTCAATAAAACACTGCTTTTACATTTAATTTTATTGCTACAATAATTTGCAATAATTTTTATAATTTTCCTGCCTCCAACTATTTAAAGCTCTCTGACAGCGCTTAGCATTTCATAGCCTAATGATGATCATATTGATTGAAAACGTTTGCTAAATAATTTTAGAACTTGATTTTTTAACGTCAATAGAAATATACCTATTTTTATCGAAAACTAAAATAAAGAATATCACAACATTGAATTTTGCTTCCATAAGGCAGGCATAAACGGGATAAATAAATAAATGGTACCTTATAACCCCATGGGGTAAAGTGATCACTTCAATTTTAATTAACCTTCTGGGTTTTTTTTTGTTGTTTTAACATATTTTTTCTCACACATCTCCATCCTTTTATTTCCTTTTAATTTTCTAAAAACCTATCTCATTGCATTATCAATCTTTGAATGACTATATAACTACCTCTCTCTAGTTACCTCCCACACATTTACTCGACTTATAAAGGACTATAGTCTGAAACATGAGTTTAAATTCTTTTCACTAAGTCACAAAACTAGTAAATTTTTAAGAATATGTTTCAACAACATTTGGGTTTGAAACTTATGCTGTGTTTACATTTTAGAGTTTAACCAGGTTTCAGTTCACTGCGGCCAAGTTACTACTAAACCATGGTGTCATGGACTAAAAAATAATATGCTAGTTACCAGCCTCCCATCGCTCGGTCAAGATGAATCTGGAAGTGATTTTTAGCTCATTCATGCGAACACATGCACAAGCAATGAATGAGTATCTTGGCAGTGAAATGTTGACGGAAGTGGTTGTAGACCAAAATTTGTGGACAGAAATTGTGGACCGTAGACGGGAGTGAAAGTGTTCTGCAAGCATTCGGCTCCATGGTAGAACTTTTTACTTTGGTGTGTATGGACTTAGTTTAAGTCTCGTACTGACCTTTTTTTAATTTTTTTTTCTTTTCTTTTTTTTTTTAACTTGAAATTGCATAACGCCTTTTTCTTGCTTTGTAATACAATTTAATATTAAAGCATTTGGAAAAAAATTATGATTTAATCATTAGACTGTTTAATAATATTATTGTCCATTACATTAATGAGCTGGCTCTAAGAGCCCTTTGATTCAAAACTTTAAACTCTCAAATTACACCATGAAAAAAAATCATAATCAAATTGTTTTTTTTGTCATCACCATTAGATGGATAGACATTTTATACATACAAAAAAAACACAATTGATATTTACACTTTAAGCTTACAAAGACAAACATTTCACAAAATTCACTCCTACATCACAATAAAAAATAATAGTCACAATACCTTTTTAAAATGGTTGTGATAAACATGTTGCTGTTTGAATGCTTGAGAACTCACAGCAGAGACTGAATCAATGTCATGGCACACTGACACAGTTCTTGGCGAATGTGAAAGGCTTTGGCAAAACTGAGAAGAACTAACCACAAGAGATGATTGTTGATGAGCTTCAGTTGTTCCTCCAGGACAATTTCTACTGTTCAGTGATTCAGTGAAAGGAGTGTTCAGTGGTGAAAAATTAGCAAGATTCTGATTGGTAGAAGCTGAAGTTGATGTGCCAACATCCCTTACTAACTGAATTTTATCAACCTCATTATCACTTTCTTCTTTGTTAACATTATCATCAACTCCACTAACATTGTTTTGAACAGTTAGTTCTGGCACAGAACTTCCTAGCTCCAGTAATGAATTGTCAAGGGTTGCAGCTTCAGCTGTTGAGTTGTCTTTACTTTCTGAAGCACTTGTGTCAACTCTACAACTTAAATGACTCACAACTTCACCTAATCCAACTTCTGCCATTGTTGGACGACTGTCTGGTTTTATTCTCTAAAGAAACAAAAAGGTTTTAGAATAATTAATTCACATTGCACAGAAGATATTTTTTAGGGAGCATGTTAAAATAAAGCCATGCTCTGACCACCAAAGTAGTCAACCTGTCAGAAATTGGAAAACTGGATGAAATTCTCATGATCAACTGTTAGAAATGGCTGCCCACAGAGTCATTTTGAATGTACATTTGAAAAAGCAAAATCTATAAATTGTTAATAAGTGATTGATGTGACCACTTGGAAAAAGGTTGTAAATGCCACATTAAGGAGAAATGAAACACATTTTAAAGCGGTATTTATATTTTTATCCGTGCGCATTCGTCGTTCTTCAAAAATAAGTGCGCAGTTAAATCAAGAACAACAGTTGCGGGGTATTCTGTAGTACGTTACACCTTTATTTGTAAGACTTATCTCAAAACCGAAGTTACAAAAACATATTTATTACTCTAAGAGAGGACAGTTTATTTTTTTATCATTAAACACTTATAAACCAATTATTTAGTAATAAAGGTATGTTTAACACACACACCTTAAGCATTTTCTTGATTTGGGTGTCTGAAGGAACCTGTCTTGGATCATTAGCGTTAAGCCCTTGTTCGTTCACACATTTCTTGAACCACTGTAAGGCCTCCAAAGGCGAAGCTCCGGCTTTCCTTTTTCGCTTCAAATCATTAATGACATCTGGTCGCGGTCTGTGCTTGTTAATATCATTAACGTCTCCCTCGCCGTGGTCTCCAGAGTAATAGACTTCTGCCATATCAGGAAGATCGGCGTAAATACTAACTTTACACTGAGCCCAACAATGGCGGCGTTTTCCGGTGCAGTTTGCGCGCGGAGTACATCCATATCGCCTTCCTGGGCAGAAAAGACACTCGCTGACAAGTAGAAATCTATCTTTACAAACTGGCGTAGCCCCTTCCCTAAGTTTACATCCAGCTTTTCCCGTTATTGTGGGTCTGATTGGTTTCTCGATGCTGCTATCCAACACGGCAGCATTTCCAAAGTTAAGTCTCTCAAAATTCCAGCTGATCTGCTTGGAAAAGTATTGTGGTAACTCTACCACTGGCATTCGAATCGGTTCACTCCACTCGGGCACAGGACAACTTCGACACATACTAACTCAAGTTACAGCCAATGTCTGACTGAATTAACATATTTTCTAGCCTGTTCGATAATCTGTTCTTTATATGCTTCTGAAAAGCTTGTTAGAAGAGTAACGGTTTGTCAAAAGAAAAAACATACCATGTTTTTCGAAAAAACAGACGCCATTTTTTTCTACTAATAGCTCGCCCCAGGCTTCCTTGACAAGCCAAAAGACGCTTTTTCTCGAAACAAGCATTTTCTTGTTTTGTATTATTCCAGGCCTTCCAACTCGCCCGGCTATGCCGGGAGACTTCCCGGTTTTTACTCGCTTTTCCCGGTCTCCCGGTTTGCAAACATATATCTCCCCGTTTTAAAAGTTCATTCCCGATCTCCCGATATTTTCGAAATTCTCCCGTTCTTTTTTTATTTCTTCCAGCAAACTCGTGACTCGTGTTGACTGATGATAATAATAAATAACGACTTTATTTAAGTGTCAAGTTTTCTAGCATACCAAAGGCCTACTAATTGGGGACACCATTTTTACCAACTAAGGTGGACGGAGACCATGGACAGATGTCATGGTACCACTTGGAATTTTTTGTTCCTAGTTGACGAAACCTGCAAAATTAATTGCGGTATATTAATCAAAGCTTATAACGTTCCTCCAGGTTCTTATATGCGGGTTTTTACCGTATTGAAAGTGGATATCGATATTCACAGAAAATCGGCGGTTAAAAAGACCATCAAAACAGAGTTATCACTAAAAGGAGTCAATGAAATTTGGAAAACAATTGCATAGTAGTTACCTTGTTCAATTTTTTTAATCCGAAAGATTTTGATAAAAGAAATATTAATGCAGGTAATTTTAGGAAAAACTACTTTATAAATAACACTCAGATTTTGAATTGCCTAAAAATTAAGAACAATTTATTTTAAAAGCACATGCGCAGCAGGCAAAAGTTTACAACATTTTTCCAAACAAAGCTTAACTATTTTCTTTACTCAAAAATGATAAGTGTCTTAAAAGTTGTTTTGATAACTGTAACTATCATAGGCGTCACCAGGATTTTTTGAGAGGGAGTCGACTGAAGGATAGGAAGTCTTCGAACGCCGACGGCGAAAGCAATCTAGGGGGGTCCATGGACATGTTTCATGTTTTTCTGAGAAATTTGCCTACTGTAGGGGGTTGGACGTTTACTTGGTCAAATACCGTAATAAAAGTTTAGATGATAAAAATTATTCGAGTGAGATTATTCTAATAGAATTTTTTCTAAAATTAAAGGAGACTTTTCTTTTCTTGACGTTCAAAAGGGGGCCGGGTCGTTCGCACCTGACAACCCCCTTCTTCCCTCGCGACGCCTCTGATTATGTTCCTGGTTACGGGATGGACACATTAAAATAATTAAAAAAAACATAGCCTTAACTTCATATGATAATCTCAAACTCATTAATAATTCATCAAGTTAAAACAAAAAAAAAAATCATAACCGTGACCATGGTTTGAAAAATGTGATCTTAATTAGTATATATTTTTACAATTTTATTTCTTCGTTTACTCCTTATATTAGTTTTAGTTTCGATTGAGAAGATATATCAAACATGAGAGACAGTGTTTCATCACATTTCCAAACACCATGAATTTCGTCAAAAATACTTCGCTGCGCGTCGTATTTTCAACTTTCTTCTCAGTGTTTGCAAATATGATGAAACACTGTCTCTCGTGTTTGATATATTACATCAAAGATTTTTTAACCGATAACTGAGATATTAGCTGATTATTGAGAATGAGTATTTTAAAAAGCAATCGTTTGTCTTGAATTCGCCAAAAAGTTAACTGACTCGCCAAAAAGTTAACTGACTCCTAAGACAAAAGCGTTCTTGCCCCCAGATCCCATCGTTTTTCTTAGCCTGCACCCCGGCATTCGCACGGATTTCCTGGGGACGAGAATGTAGCCAACGATTTTGTTGGTTATTCTGCAATAAGTATTTCATACGTTTTAGGAAACAATGATTAGAACTATATTTCACTGTTATTTCATGAAAATTTAAAGTTTGCTCGATGTTTTTTTTTTTTTTTTTTGCCGAGGTGTAGGATGCTAACTATGTCGTTACACAATGCTGAGTCACGCTTTTGTTAAAAAAAAAGTCATAAAAAAATCACTATATTTGTGACAAATTTATGAGTTTGGGTATTCTGTGCTTAAATGTGCCCATTACAAAGTGAAATATAATGAGATTTTTCAATATTATGTTTCAGTTTACATTTTGAAATTATGGCGGCCGCTGAGGCCCACCAACATGGCGCTGCATACATGTACACTAAATATTCAGAAATTTTGTTCGCCACTAACTCCTTCAAGAAATGCTCTTTTGCCCCAGAAATTATCCCAGAGCTGTTGTTTTAATTGCTCTACAAGCCCATAAGCTTTTTATTTTATTTGGTAAAGGAATCAGTATTTCGAAATTTTAAAACATCGACATAAATATATGCTACTGGTGACGTGGACTCGTGCGACACTTTGTATCGAATGGAAAGTGTTGAAAAAAGCACAAGGTTCAATTTTAAGAAATCTTGCCAAGCAAACAAAGTGATGATGAGACCTTTGGGTCTTTACACGCAGTTTCAGAGTCTACAGAGACTGATATCGCAGCTCAAAAAAAAACAAAAAACTCAAAACACCATGGTCTGTTGAAAGTAGCTTTCAGTATTCAAAATTCCGTTTTTGTATGCACATATACTAACGGGGCAAAAAGTTTAAAACAATCACCTATAAAATTTATTAGAATATAAGTTTTTGCTCTCAGTATACGTACCTCTACTGGGAACTGCGCTCTGAGTCTGATCATAAAAACGCTGGCAAAAGGAAAAGCATTTGTAATTAAACATTCTTTCAAAAAGAAACGCCCGCTGAACTACCCTATAGGCGGATATTTGTTTACATTTTTTCCCTTCATTAGCATATGTGTGCCAGTTTATAAGATTAGAAGGTTACAAAAACTGAAGTACTGTATATCAAGAATTTTTTTGTAAAATAAACTTCATCTGAAAGTATGAGAGCGATAAGCTAAACATTATTCCTGTGATCTAATGGAGATCTTACAGAGAATCTATGGCTCATTAACAATTTTGGCCCCGGCAGTTTTGAGAATTTTGGAACCGCGATATCTTCTTAGAAACTGCTTGCATAGAGTCAAACATTTCACCTCTTTGTTAGCTTGACAAGCTTTCTCGAGTTTTAAACTCAAATCATATTTATCTTTGTTCATTCGCTACCTAAGGGTGTATGTCAATGAAGCAGATTGTAAACAATGACGTCAGCAAAGATTCGACTATAAAGGTACGTGCACCTTTAAAATATGAAACGCAAACCTGGCTCCAGTTTTTGATAATGTTTTTCCCAATCTGTGATAAATATTTGAGGAACTGCGAGATTTTTAGGAGTGACTAAAATGTCACTTCCGTTTCATGCAAATTTTTTTTGGGTGTGTAACAAAAGCTATAATACCTCAAGATTTCGCTCTAGCCAATCAGACACTTTTCTTTAACGGGCTTATCACCTTTGGCATTCTGTTTTGTTCTCAGTCTTTCACAGGGAGTTCAAGATTTCTGCTTTACAGGCTGAAAGGTATTTGCCACTCGTTCATTAAGTTATATCTTTTGACTTCATTTATTAATGTTACCGAGACAAAGGATGTTATTGCTTTCAGATGAAGTTTCTGGGCCTGTTGGCTTTCGCTTGTGTCCTGATTTTAGCAGTAGAAGCCAAGAAATCTGTACTGAAGGTCAGTATCGCGAAGATTTTAAAACGGGTATCGAAGCTGCTTGGCTGTAAACTTTCAACATTTTGTCTCCTATTGCCAAAGTCAAACGAGTTGCTTCAAAATCTTTCTTCTTTTCTATCTTGTTTAATTAAATGCCGCGACGTGGCGAAATCCAGCAGTCACATTTTTGGATATAGAATATTTTTCTCGTGTTTCGTTTTTTCATGATCAAATTTCATTTTGATTTCTTCACCGTAGATTATGGCTAAAGAAAGATAGTGCTTTACAAGGACACAGGCATTTTTTTAGTCTGACTACAAAAATCTCTGTTTTTCGAAAACTTTAGGTTTACCGTAACATTTGTCAAAGAGTAGATTTTGACTGGCAAACAATGTGTCAGTGTGCTGATTTATATCCAGACAAACTTGACTGACAGAGGTACGCCACTAAATGAAGTTATTGACCCCTTGTTGAAAAGCAAGTTGAAACATGACGTAAAGGACAAAAAATGAATCTGGATAGATCGTCAAATTTGCTCCACCGCAAGGAACGTCGTTAAAAACTAACACTGAAAACCTGAAGAGTCTAATCTGTAAAAGCGCTTGCTTTTCCATTTTTTTTTTTGAGAGAAAAATATTTTCTTTTATTTGAACGTTAGATTTATTGTTAAAGTAGTAATGATAGAATTTCAGTTAACGTTTGTGAGCGCACCAAAATATTTTATTAAGTGTTGCAAAATAGAGAGCTAATTCTTAGGTAATTTTCTTGATTTTTAAGGGATTTTGAGCCTCGTGATTCTTATAAAACAGATTCTTATAAAAACTATTGAATGCAAAACAACGCCATACAGTCATATATTTTTGTTCCAAAGGCCTTTACGGTCTTTAAGATTTTTAACTGTCCTGTTACAATTTAAAAAAGCAGCTATTAATGAAAAGTTTATGTCAGATTTCCCGTTGTAAATTTAAGCATTGCTGGTAGTGTTGAAATATTATGAAATTACCCGAAGTTTTATAAAAAACAGAAAACAACCCACAATCGTATCCGAGTAATCTTGGCAAATATCTAATAATAAAAAGCTTTTCTGAATTGAAGAAGTATCAGAATTTCTTAAAATTTGAAAACGTCGTAGCAATGGAATTAGGCCTAGAGAGAAAAACTTTTGGTTTAATTTTCAGTTTTCAGTCGCCATTTCTAGCCATTTCTAGCGTTTTCTGGTCGAAGTAACCAACATTTTTATAACATATCCTTATAGCTATACAACAAACAATAACTCGTCGTTCATAAGCCCCGTCTACACGAGCAATGTTTGTGTGACAAGTTTTATTTATTTGCCAATGTACGCCCCGTCTACACAAGCAATTTTTATTTGAAAACAAAAGATCGGAGACTGGGATCGATCTATGGATGACAAAAAAAATTGCCAATTTTATGTGTTGTCTCGTCTACACAGACAATTTTCTGTATGTGACAATTTTTATTTGCCATATAAAAACTAACACGCCAGTTTTTCAGCAAATACAATTGTCATACAAAAATTAGTCAATTTTGTTCATCTACACGAGCAAATAAAAATTGTCACATGAAAATTCACGGTAAAAACAAGTGTGTTATGGAAGCACACCATGGTGTTTTCTCGTAACACATCTTTTGTCCCTTTTTTAACACGCGTTAAGCTGTGTAATTGAACACATCTTATTGTGTTTAGAAGAAGTGATCTTGACATGACACTTTTATATTGTCACATAAAAATTGTAGACGGGGCTTTAATACTTGAATCATTCTCTCTTACTCCAAAATAACTTAAAATGTCAAGCCTCTAGCCTAGGAGTGTTCATTTCTCAGTCTTTTAACAACTTGATAGCACTCAAACAAAAACTTTCAAAACAAAGTTTTACAATTTTGTTTGTATTTTCCATTTCCCACTCTAAACGAGCTTGCATGGGCTGCTCGTGGTTTGTGTTCGATTTTTCGTTTGTACTTTATGTTAGATGTGTATAAAGTTCTCTTTGTGTTATTAGTTTTGTGTTGCGATATTTTTCCTTTGTGTACGTTTAAAAGAGCCATTATCTGAGAAAACCGGGCAGGGTCAAAAGATGGGGGTCGGCCGATTTCCCTGATTTTTTCAGCATTGTTTCATTCTATGAACAAATAAGTATGACAGGATTTAAACAAAGTTCGGCCCGAACCGAACCGGAGTTTTACTTTTGGAGATGACCAACACCCTTCCCCATAGTTTTTGGGACTGTGGGTTCCTGAAATACAGTGAAAATAACTTCATTTTGCGGTGTCTTAAAGACAAACTTCATTGACAAAACAAATGTATTTTTGGTTAGTCTATTACGATGAAAAATGGAAACTGACTTTGTCTTTGAAAACTTACAGAGCGACACAGTATCTGCGCCAAGTGATTATTATGGTTTTACGAGACAATTTGTAGCGAATAAATCAAAGAAGTAGCTACAAAAAGCATAACAATAACTTGAAACTTAATTCTGTTTGCAGCGAAAACCTCCACTCACAAAAAGATAATATACCCGCAGCTGTCAACAAAGCTTCCCAAGAGAACGAGTGCTGTTGATTGGCTAAAATTCACTGCATGCACGTTTTCCGTGGTCAGACCACGAACTTTAAAAATTCCACGCTGTATTCAAGCGAAAAATGAAATTTTTATAACTTTTAATTTATCCTTTAAAATTTTTTCAACAGCATAAGTTTGAAAAGCTGAAACTAAAGGAAGCGGCAAAGCAGAAGAAATATCTGGAATGTGAGTCAATTATTAAGATTTAGTTAACTTTCGTGTTGAAGAACAGAACTTAACACAGAGTACTATACGCCGGAGCGTCATTTGAAGTACGGAATGGGAAGAAAGGGAAGGACGGGATGGGAGAAGGGGGGAGGGGGGGAAGGAAGGGAGGGGAAGGAAAAATTCTGAGCCCTTGACGGGACTTGAAACCATCTCCTTCAGTCAGACCCTCTACCCATTGAGCTACAAGGACCCTTAGGAGAACGAGATTATTTTTTACGTACATATAGACATGTGACCAGAAGTATCTGTGAACACTTCTAACCCTACGGGCAATATCGATCCAACCATTACTCGTAAGAATAACTTGATAATCATTTTAATTAACGGAATGGGTGTTGTACGAAAATATATTGCCGCTGTTCTATAAGTCTGTCATTCTCGACCTAAAGTTCTTACATCAAAAAGCATCATTTGTAAAGTTGTTTTACCTTGTCTCTCCTGCAGTGTGTGGTAGTCACAAGTGTAAGGAAGGCGAAGGATGCAAAGTCAAACATGGCCAGCCAACATGTATCAGGCAAGGCATTCTTCTTTGTTAATGCTACTGAGTTCATTCAATGTTTGAGTTAAGTTTTGAATGCGCAATTAAATTCGTGTGCCGCAGCAACTAGTAAGATTTTACCCTTCCAACAATTCTCTCCAAATTTTAAGAATTGTCATCACGACACTTAAAAGCCATTTTAACAAAACAATTATCCTTTTTTATTGAACGCTAACTACAGTTTTACCTTTTTTACATTTTTACATCCACTAGCTATCAACTGTTTTGCTTTTTTCGTCGTTGTATTTATACTTGACGCTCAATTGCACTAGACATGAGCACATGAAAATAGACCGCAGTCGTAATTTCTCTCTTTATAAACAAACTTGAAACTTTTAAAAGAAATGTTATTCGTATTTGTAGGTTGAGTTTGCTAAAGTGGGGTTTTAAATTGACACTGAATAGCTGGTGTTACCTACGCTTGTAAAGTGAGTGTGCTGAAAACAAAGTACGCGTGAGGATTGTCGATTAGGTTAAAAGTAACGCTTTACATCACCTGATAATAATTTAATTTCCAGTTGAAGTTTAGGAAAGGTAAATAGCTCCTCTCACAGGCCTTTATTATAAGAACCGTTTGGCCTGCTTTACCGAAATTCCGACCTGCCTACAAAAGCAAGAAAACTATTGTCGTTGCGATTACATGGAAAGCGAGCAAGTCCGGTTTGCCAAGATCTCGGCACGACATGTTTCCGTTAAACAGGATAAGAGTTTGACATATAATTGCGTCAAGCGTGCTTTACCGGTTTTTAGTTTCTGTTAGACCTATTCTTCTCCTGTGCATGGTTTCTGGCTTACTATATAATAATTGCGTTCGAGCGAAGCGATTTCCAGAAAAACTGTAGTATATTTCGAAAACTCCGACCAGCTAGAACGCAAACTCGACTCTTTTTTTATTCGGCTATTTTATTCAATCAATTCTTAACAAAATAGAAATGTCTCGAATGCACTTGCTTAATCTTTGATTACTACTAGTAGTAGTAGTAGTAATAGTAGTAGTAGTAATAATAAAAAAAAATAAAATAAAATAATAATAATAATAATAATAACAATAATAGTA
>JAOBBB020182882.1:1597-12043 GCA_025331005.2 Zoanthus gigantus
TGATAATAGTTAAATGACAGTGATGATAATAGTAAAATGACAGTGATGATAATAGTAAAATGACAGTGATGATAATAGTTAAATGACAGTGATGATAATAGTAAAATGACAGTGATGATAATAGTAAAATGACAGTGATGATAATATTAAAATGACAGTGATGATAATATTAAAATGACAGTGATGATAATAGTAAAATGACAGTGATGATAATAGTAAAATGACAGTGATGATAATAGTAAAATGACAGTGATGATAATAATAAAATGACAGTGATGATAATAAAATGACAGTGATGATAATAGTAAAATGACTGATGATAATAGTAAAATGACAGTGATGATAATAGTAAAATGACAGCGATGATAATATTAAAATGACAGTGATGATAATAATAAAATGACATTGATGACACTGACAATCACTAGTTACAATGTCAATATTTGAACACGCACAAAATGTTGTACTATATGTGTGTTTTTGTAAACTGTATTACTTCAATACGTTATTACATATTTTTACAGAGCTCTCCATTGGTGTTTTAAATACCGTTTTATTTTGTTTTAAATCAACAGAAAAAGAAAGTGAAAAAAGAAAATGGACCATCAGGTATGATTGGCTAATTTGTGGTTAGTGTTCGCTAATTATTATCTGGTATGACTGTTTATTGCACGGTTTGTGTTTGCTTATTACTATAATATATGACTGGGCATTGTACGGTTAGTGTTGGTAATTACTATCTGGTATGACTGTTTATTGTATGGTTAGTGTTTGCTTATTACTATCATGTTATAGTATTTGGGTTTTCTAATTACTATCAGGTATAGTTGTCTATTGTATGGTAATGTTTTATAAAAGCCGAGAACGGCTTTAAGGCGATTGATGAATCAAAGCTGCTTGGCAAATAAATTTGGTGCCTACAGTTTGGATTGTACCCTCTTTTGTCTTGGCTCCTGATGATTTATTTATCTCGAGTGGAGATTATTGGGCAAAAGTGGGGTGTCTGCATCAGGAAATGGTTTGATCTACCATGCATGATTAACAAAATTCTTCGCTGTGCAGAAAGAGAGGTTTGTTGCTGCTACCTGTACCAGCAATTAGTGAGATATACAAAGCAGAGAAAGTGCAGACGGTCATGATGTTAAGGGAGTCCAGTATTGCTGAAATACGAGACACTACACCAGATGTCAAGACAGTGAAGACCTGGAGTGCAGAAAAGGAAACTGATGGCATAGTTTCTTCCGTAGAACGTAGATATAACGTAGGTCGAGAAGAAATGGTTTGCAAGTCATTCAAGCCCTTCTAAATGGCGACGCGAACAGGGTGCATAGCTGCTGCAATTGATTGTGTCAAAGATAGAGAAACTGAGAAGAGAGAATTGTATTTGATTCATTTCCTCCAGCAGGGTCAGATGGTCAAATTGGAGGAAGAGGTTATCAAAAGGAGCTTAAGTTGGGATGAAATTTGTAAGTGGAGTACATCACGGAGAAGCTTCCTACTACATGCCACATATGTTGCCCTGCCCAACAAACCTAATGAGATGGAAGGTTGTGAATAAAGATAAGTGCAGATGCGGAAAGGTTTGGATTGCTAAAACATATCCTTTCTAACTGTTCATTGCCATTTGATATAAATACATGGAGACACAACAAGGTATTGAAGGTCCTCTATGATTCTGAGATTAACGGTGGCAAGCAGCCACAGAGAAGTGGTAGAAGACCTAACATCATGTTTGTTTGCTCTGTGCAGGGAAGCTGTATTGAACAGAGTAAAAAACAAAAAATGATGAGTGCTGGTGTGGTGAATAGGTTATTGCAGCAGACTTGCCGGAACGTGAATGCTTCTTCCTGATCTTCCTGATACCAACTAGGAAGAAGCCAGATATCATTATATGGTATGAGGAACAGTTGATTGTGCATCCTATTGAGCTAGCAATGCCATAGGAAAACAATATTGATGCTTCGCAATTCAGAAAGATGAACGCTATGAAAACTTAAAGGAATGTGAAGCGTCTGGTTGGAGTGGAAAGCATTTTTTAGTTGAAGTCGGATGCATGGACTTTGGAGGAAAATGTTTATGATTTTTTTTATTTGCAACTGGTCTTTGTCACCGTCAAGTAAACACTATCATTAAGGACATCTAAGAGTTAGTTGAGAATTTGGCTCAAGGGGGATGATGAGAGGTGGCTTGAGAAGTAAGTTACAGTAATAAATTAGGTACGATGGTAGACTTACCTTACAGGATCAGTTAGTTGGAATGGTCAACAGCTAGTCTTTTGGGCATTCATATTATTGATGATGGAAGCCAGTGTGTCAACAAACCGTACAGAGGAAGACCCTGAAATGGTGTACATTCACTCCTGAAGACCCCATGTTAACTTCTGGTATCCGGTATGCAGAGCAATCTGGCTAGCTCCAGTTGCACAAGCTGTTTTTCATTTCCTTCCTTATTTAATAATGTATTTGCTCGGGCTTACTGTAAAATGCCTGGCTCATTGTCTTTTTGTTGTCAGTTAAAATTAGTATAAAGAGTCGGGTAGAAAGGTAGAACAAGATGCTTCACATAGCGTATAATGGGTTGCCTGTGTTCCTGATTGAAGCAAAAATGAATGTTTTTGACACAACGGAGAACCTGCACGGGTCGAAACTTACCAAGCGAATTTTATTTTATTCAGTTTTGTAAGTTTCAAAATTGAAGATCTCTACTTGTATAGAAATAAGGAAAGTGTCATATTTAAAATAATAAATTATGTCTGACATAAAATCAGAGCTGTCAGTCAACACCCACTGTTTTTGGGAGGGGGGAGGGTGAGGGGATGTAAGAGTACAAGGGGAGCCCCCTCCTTCTCCTATTGTAACTTAGCGCCTTTTACTAGGTAACTTTGGTTGACAAACAGAAACACAAGTTTTCCCGGCAAGACAACATGTTATAACTTGCGTGCTTTTTGTAAGCTAGTCTATCCACGATTGACTGACGACATATATACAAGTTTTCCCTCCAAAACAAAAGCAGATAAAGACAGCGGGAAGACAGTGTTTGTGTTCATCAAGAATATTTTTTGTGTTCGTGGTGTTTTGACTGGATTATTGTGAAATTACAAGCAATGATTTTTGCCTTGCACAAGTTTGTGTTACTAAAAATCTTAAAATGCGGGAGATTCGAGCCGTTATGCGGGAGACCGGGGAAAAGGGTTGAAAATCTTAAGACTCCCACCAAATGTGGGAGAGTTGACGCCATGTAAAATGCAATTGTTTTTATTGGCCAAGATAGACGCTTTTGTTGTACCTTTCTGAGAAAATTTAAAGCTTTTCGTGTCTTTAATTTCTCCATAACTTGGGATTAATAGGTTTTTCACATGTGTTAATTTTGAAAGTCAAGCCATAGGTCAAGCGGTGTAATGTTACAAGTTTTTAGTTGAATCAATTTCGTCATTTCTGCGGTCGACACAGAAAACAAGATAAATAAATTGTCTTCAAACTAAGTTTTTTCTGTCCATAATACTCGTCCAGAGTACAAATTGAAAGTTTACTGAATTATCAATTATTGACATCTAAATTCAAATGAAACTTTTTGCCTGGATAGTTTCCTGCTGCTTGCATCAGATGAATTGCGAAAAAAATTAGATTATCAATGGACGCTGTACATATTTTCAAACCAAAAATAAACCGAATTTTATGGGAGAAACAAGTACTCTACGCTCGTAAATTTATTGATTTCGAGAACTAATGCAAATGGTTTTGTTTCGTGTCCGGTTTGAATAAATAAATTTCACAGTTGCAATATTTAGTCCTCGAAAAGTTGCTCAGTAATATTCTATAATTCTAGACAAACTAAATGTTTTTCTGACAGTTTAGCAAATGATCAACATCAAATCGTCAACTCAAGCGTTACTAGAATACAAGATTGCAAAATAACAAAAGAATGAAACGAAAAACAACCACTTTTTGAAATTCACTTTTATTTTCAAACTACTTTGTTCCATGAACTGGTAATGTGCTGGGTACAGACACAAAACAGCATAATCAGTTTATAATAATCAGTTTATTTATTCCTTTATTTAACATTTGTCTTTGTCATCGATTAAAGTAAAATCCACATGTTTGCTGAGCTTCAAAAGTAAAGACTTGCTTACAAATAGTGCAGCAGTCTAATTAAAATCTCCACACAGCAAAGATTCGGTAATAACGAGTTCTGAAACAATCGCACAAAGCTAAGCCCATATTTGGTCGCATTGCACAAGAATTGAATTTTCTCGCGGAGAAAAAAAACACGGAAGGTATTTTAAAACTGGATTGCCACGGGCAACCCGCTAAAGAGCAGCAAACTTGAAGTCACTATATTTTGCACTATGGCCACGTTGGTAGTGGGCTTAACCCCTTAAAACTACCATAAAAAATAGCAAGTCTGATAGCTAGCAGCCATGGACATACGTCTTGGCCTTTTTAAACCTCATCAGCATGGCATAGCCAGCAAACTGGCTCAGGTTCTCAAAACAAAACAAAAAAAGTAATGGTAAAGGCGCAATGCTCGTGAGATGTGGCTGTAAAGATGAACTCAAGTATTGATAGTACAAAGGTGCTAATAGCAAACTTCAAGCTACTATTTTGGTAGTTGGCTTTATCCTTTAAATCTACCATAAAAAAAGTGAGCCTGATTGTTAGAAGCCGTGGACAGCTGTTCCACTACCAACGTAGAAATAGTGCCCAATATAGTGGCTTGAAGTTAAACTGTTCAGATTGCCTAGAAACGTTTTTAGGTAGCATAATTTGAAAAGGGTACTAGAATTGTATTATATTTATTATTTTTTTTATCTTTTTATGTTTTTATTGATGATCAATCAGTCTTTGTTACTACAGGAAAGAAGAAACAGGAAAGTAACCCCAATGCTCCTCCAATTAACAGAATTCCATTTCCTGTTCTGTAAGTACCATCTCCAGAAGAATAACTTGGAAGAATAAATCAGTTTTAAAAACAACACAACCCTTTTAAATTTAACAGACATGTTTCTTTTAAATTTAAAAGTGTTGTGTTGTTTTTAAAACTGATTTGTTCCCTTGTGCTCCTACGCTCATTTGGAAGAATAAGTTTTTGATTTTGATTTTCGTATTTCTAATAAATCAGTATTATCAGTTGGTTGTAGCAGCACGTACAGTATGTATGGTAAAGAATTAAGATTAAGTAGCTAATGACAGTTTAAGACTTTTGCCTGCATGGTTTCAGTAAGATTTGTCTCTTTAGCGATGTTCCACTAGAAATTTTTGTCAGGCACAGGACAGTCAAGGCTTCTGTTTTTGAAGTTTTTGAACAAAAAGTCTTTTATTTACAATCCTAAAGAACTTCAGATGGAGTTACAGAGAAATAACAAGGAAACTGAAAGGTTGCAGGAAGCCCTAGAATAACCAAAAAGCTAAACTAATTAAGGCTCCCTTGCTCGGGCGGCGTTGATTCTTTATTTTGATAAGTTTGTTTTGATTTGTTATGAATCGTGAAGGTTATGCATTACAAAGGACACACACAAAGCTAGCAAAGGAAAAATTCGGGTTATAAAAATAAAATAAAGAAGTGTATTATAGTAGTACCTACCGGCCAACAAGCAAGTAATGTTTACCTTTTTTTTTGTTACATTTGTTTTTGTAACTAAATGAAACCATACGGTTCATGTAAATCAAAATCTTGACGTTTTAACAACGTTTAACACGCGTCACTAACGTTGTGTGTTTCCATATCTGTTTTGTGATTGGATCATCCAAGTGTGCACATTACATTAAATTTTGCTCAGCTCATTTGAGATGTTACCAGTATACTTACAAGACCTTCCATGGCTCTGTGTGCTGCAGCCTCGCCAGCCTCGCGTGGTCGCTCGACAAGCTTGTTGCCAATAATCGGGAACATAAAAATTCTATAACAACATTGAGTGAAAATATGATTCGAATCTTAGAAAACAGCGGCTACAAAAACAAATTAAAATGTCTCACGTTAACTTTGATAGAGAAATTAATTTATTCATCAAGTTTTCAAAGTTCATCTCATCCCGACTCTCCCCTCATACAATCTTTTTCGCGCGCTGGTTATTTATAGACCAATATTTTATGTGCGTAAGCATATGGGACCCTAGGCTGTGTGTCGTCATAGGAGAGCATCACATTAAATTTTATTACATAAAGATAAGAAGGTGCTTTATAGACAATTCTAAGTTTAAAAAAAAGAAAATAGGGAAAAAAAGATAAAAAATGGAAAGAAAAAAGAAAGATCAGAACCTGTTCTGGGTCCGTTCAAACGAAAGTCAAAAGTTTTACCATCTAGCCACACTCGAAACTATGAAGTATAGGGTAAATTAACGTTTTAAACAATCTAAGGTAAACCTTGATATTTTTCCATGTTTTTATTATTGACTTTTATTACAAAAAGGTAAGAAAATGCTTTATTGACAATTTTAAGTTTAAAAAAGAAAAAAAAAGAGTTAAAATAAAAAAAGGGTCAGAACAGGGCTCAAACTGGGTCAGTTCACACGAAAGTAAAAAGTTCTAACACGGGTCCACGCTCGAAAGTATAAAATAACGCCTTAAACCATATAATGTTTAAATTATATTTTTTCCAAACTCTTTCGCACGCTGGTTATTTATAGACCAATATTCTGAGTGCGTAAGCATGTGGGACTCTAAGGAGAGCAACAAATCTATCCATGAGGTGGCTCATAGAGCCTTTGATTTAAAGGAATAGCTGATTTCTAGTCTCACTTTCTAGCCGCTTCTCGATTTAGTGTTTTTAAAAACGAGTTTTAAGTCTGCGTTTGCTATACAGCAGAAAAATTTGTTAAGATACTTTTGTCTGCTTTCATTCGTGGTTCAAACACTAAACAATTTCGTCAGTTTTCTCACTCTCAAATCTTTTAAATATGTGTCATGCAGAACGAACACTTGCAATTGTCCGATAGTTTTTTTCATAGCCTGCTGCCCAGCGCTTCAAATCCGTTGCAAGGAATAAATCTCCTCACCGGTATGGTTCATAAAAGCCATCGAAATGGCTTTCTATGTAAAAATATAATGTACCGCATAAACATGCAAATTTAAAAGTGAGGCGCTTTGCATACAAAAACTTATTGTGTAAAATTGTTTTCCCTATTCGGTGCGATACTCCTAATGTTTGAAGGTTTCTTGCTCGAATTATGTCAAACACGCATTATGTCATGACTTTCATTCGGTTTAATACCTCTGACAGGAGTTTATGTGTGACAAAAGAGTAATTTGTATCTCATACGCTTTAGTTGTGACTTTGGTCATCACCATTAAAAGTTTGCGGGAAATATCTGCGTAAGGTTTATAAAAGCTGACTTTTTAAGTTTTAACTGAAATAATTTTATCAATCTTTATAAGTACCTTTGATTACTCATTCGACTGATCTTAGTTGCTAGTAACCATCGATGCTGAAAAATACTAAGTAATGACACATTTTTCCCCGCAAAACAGTTTTTTATTCAATAGTTTTCAAATAATTATTGCAAACAAAAAGAATTACTTTGAATGTAATTGTTAAATGTTTTAGTAATTATATTTTCGGACTGTACAGACGCAGCATACAGTATGTAAATTAGAATAAAATCTTTCAACAATACTTTTTTAATGCTGCATTTTATACAAAAACAAAACAGTTACACAGTATAATTATTATTTGCATGCGAAACTGTATATGAAGTTTCAAAATGCTCTACATGTTAACAAGGAAAAGAGAACATACCTCTAGAGGTTCCTGACAGATCTTTGTGGTTGACTGTGTATGAACAGACATTTGCTCCAATCTCTTGCGTGTACGAAGCATAAGCTATTACAATACCTCATGTTAAGATCATTTCGACACTTTTAATTATGTTTTTGTGGCTCTGCTCGATAGGCAGAGCCACTTTGCCAGGCGATGTAAATAAATAAATAAATAGATAAGTAACCATCCATACATCGTCCAGGTATTAGGGTTGCCTGGACGATGTATGGATGGTATGATATGTATGATGTATGGATATACCGCGTATAGACTAGACTAGAGTTCAGTCCTTGCTTGCAATAGGCATGTTACAAGGCTCAGGTAGGCAAGCGAACCAGACATTGCTTGACAACAATAAAAACTTGAGTTGCAACGCTTAATATTCAGATACTAAAGAGAAGTTTAAAGCTTTTATTCTCAGTATAGGAGGCACATTTGTTACAAATCATTGGATATAATTTTTATATTTCGTACAAGTAAACTTTTCAAACAAATAGTTTGTCAGACAGGATTTATCGTCGCCTGAAAATATAAGCAAACACGAGCAATAGTGGCTTTCACAAGTACGTTGTTGATATTCTTATTAGTTATATTTTCACCAATAATATTTTATAATTTCGAGCTTTGAATATTTTTGTCATCAGATAGTCTTTTAAGAATACAATAAATATTATCTTGCAAGAACAGTTTGAATTTTGAAGATTTTATGCTGTTGTATAGGGCAAGACACTTTACGTACTTCCTACACTGTACAGCGAAGAGAACTAAGTATACAGCTGTAATTTATGATTTTTTTGTTTCTACTTTTATGCTGTATCTACTTTTACACTTTCATTTTCTTTGTTTTAACACTCACATGGAAAGAGAATCAGAATTGCGAACAAGCGACACTTTTATTGTAAAATGGCTTATTACTGAAGTTTTTTCATTGTGTAATTGTGGTTGCAAAGTTTTGAACTTGAAAATAAGACCATAAGTACATCAGATCCAATACGCAGAGCCACATGCAGTCCTCGACTGCCTATTTTTTTCAAATGATCTGTTTAGTAAATTCAAAATTTAGACTGCGTGGATGGTACAGATGTAACAACTGATCACAGTTAGATGCAAGCTCTACTCTCTCTCTCTCTCTCTCTCTCTCTCTCTCTCTCTCTCTCTCTCTCTCTGATTTTGCATGTATAATTACATCGTTCTACTTCATTAATCAGCTATCAGGTAAATTGCGGGCCTATGAAAAACGCAAAGTAAAAACTAGAAAAAGTCGATTGATCTCTGCGTGTTGCTGTTGCAAGATTACATAAGGCAGAATGTTATTGTTACTTTGGATATCAGTGTGATCTAATTTGAATTTCAATAGACGACTTTTACGCTTTCTGATTGGCTGTGTTCACTCAGTTGTTAAGCTTTCGGAAAGTGTAAATTATTGTAAAAGTTTAATAACAGTTTTCGTAGATGTTCGGCGCTGTCAATCATCATTTGGAAAGTGACAGTTGCTTACAATAGGCATTGTTTTAAACTAGACGCGGAAATTTCGGCTAGGACAAATTATTCATATTTTTGAGTTTGTGCGCGAAAAGATTTTTTTTTAGTCTTAAATTAGCGCAGTGTGACAGTTTACATAAAAAAAAAATTTCACAAAACATTTTAGAGCCCTCAATTTTACTTTGGTTTAGTAAAATGTTAGCTAAGAGTAAGATTATTGAAAATATGTTGTTTCATTTCACTAAAGTCTTTCTCTTGAAAACTCATACGGTTCATACACAACGCTATATACTATTTGTTACTTCAAAATTCAATTCCATATTCTGAAAAATCGAAATGTTACTGTTTTACTTTTCTCTAAAGCACAAATTAAAATGATTTAGTTTCGACGCTTTCGAACCCTCAATCAAATGCTCTCCAGAAAAGTAATAGGACTGTAATTTTAATGAACTGCTGAAGCTCACTATCTTTGTTCATGCTGATGCCGTCCAACCTCATTTCTATTTTATCCGACCAAAATGGTGTCTTATTAGAACATATTTCATTTGGAGTAAAAAATAAATGCACCTTGTAACACCATCCGCAGCTGAGTTTTTCTGTTAAGTCAAACTTTAACATAAGATTCAATATGTTGTTGTGATTGCTCGATCTCGCATTTAGTGCCGGACAACTCATAAGTCATTCGGTTTATAATACAACTTATTTCCCAGCTACCGCTTGCCGCCATATTTCAAAGCCTACCTTTTTCTTCGGATTAGATTTTGTAACAATACTCAGTTCCTAGTCAGATTCCAAAAACTTTAAACTTTTGGACGATTTAAGATTTGAAAGAAAAGTTCAGTAACGCTGGTCACGCTGCGGCGCAATTTCAGTCGTCTTTACCGAGCTATTCCACACACATAGAAACAGTTTTACAAGTTTCAAAAAACAAGTAGAGACAGCATACCTTACACCGATCCTTTTTAACTCATTCATGCGCATGCGCAATGAATGAGTTATTGCAGTGGACTGAATGTAGACCGTGGACTGGACGGAAGTAAACTTCATACGAACTGCGTCACATCCGACACACGTGAAATAGCACGTGAAATGAGTGTCAGTGCGACGAGAGTCGCCATTTTGTGACATGCTTGGCTTCTTTTACTATACACAGGTACGTGTTTCGAGGTTGGATTTGTCTGAAGTTTTCTTTCTCGAGATATTTCAGCT
>JAOBBB020182970.1:0-12042 GCA_025331005.2 Zoanthus gigantus
TATTTAAATACTTTTTATCAATGAAGTTTTTATTCTCTTTTGAAAAATTTTTAACATTTGTGAAATTTTAATCTTTTTTATTATAGAAATAAAGTGCATTATTATTATTAAAAAAAATTATTATTATTATTATTATTATTATTATTATTATTATTATTATTATTACATTTCAGGTCAATCACCCCAGTCTCAGGGGTTTTTAACAGGCTATGAAGGCATGGAGAACCTATATTTTACTTCTTTTGTAAAGTGTTCATTTTCAATCTTAACAAAGAGAACGACGATTTACAAAGCGCGTATGTATAGTTTTATTTCTTTCATGAAACTGTAAATTCTCACAACTTGGAGATAGTTAATCACATCCCTCACGAAGTTTTTGTGCTTCATAGAGCTACGCAACACACTTGTTGACCAATCAAAATGCACGTACCATCCAAATTATTTTATAAAGTCATTTGTCAGACCAAAACTTCAAACTCGGCTTGTTTTTAGCTTTTTCTGAACATATCTCAGCCTAAGTGTTATTATAATTAAGCTGGTTCTTATACAAAACTGCATGTATCTAAGTTACAGTTGTTGAAATCTATAACAACGTACTGCATGGTGCTCACTGACTAATGAGAGTAATAGTTCTCAAGAGAAAACAAATATATTTTTCCAGGACTCAACCAAAATTCTCTCTCTGCAAAAACAAAACGATATCAAGTATAACCCATTTGAAGCACAGACCCAACCCCAAATTCTCCCTCGACAAAAACAAGTAATTTCTGCCACAGTAGCTGCATTGATTGAAATTGAGTCAAAATAAAATACAAAAGTACAGTCATGAGTCAAATTCTTCTACAGGTTTTGGTTTGTTTATAAACTGATGAAAATTATCCACAAATTTCAGGAGTTTTCCAGGCTAAAGAACTTTCCCAGACCCAACCCCAAATTCTCCATCGACAAAACAAGAAATTTCTGCCGCAGTAGCAGCATTGATTGAAATTGAGTCTACATAAAATACAAAAACTACAATCATGACTCAGATGCTTCTGCAGGTTTCGGTTTGTTTATAATGCTGATGAAAATTATCCCGCAATTTTCTAGGATATTTCCAGGAAAACAGGAAAATTGTCTGTTTTTAAAGGAGTTTTCCAGGGCCCTGGAAGAAATTTTCAAAATTCTTGGAGTTTTCCAGGAATTCCAGGAGAAATGAGCACCATGCATGGTACTTGCTGGAACAATCTGCCTTTGGATCTATTTTGATATTATTTGTGCTGAAAGCATTTAACTCTTCTTTTTTAAACAGGTTAATTCTCTCTTGAACAGTAGTATTTAAATATCATTTAAGTATTAAGATAAAAAAACTTCTACCATTAAAAATCAGAATGGTACAAAAATATTTGTTTTTCAAAAATATAACAATAGTTTAATTAAAGTCGTCTTGCATAAAAATATCAGATTTTACACTTAGAGTAAACATCAATAAAAAAGTTTCAAAGATTTTTTGTAGTTTATAAAAAACACAAATTATTGGTATCATTTTTAGACTTTCACACTCATTGCTCATGCTTCGTCTTTTAAAAAATATTGTTTTTCTTAGAAATACTGGGAGTTTTTTGCTTTTCAATAAGCATTTTAGAAAGTTGTCTCTTTTTTACTAAATTCTAAATTTCAATGCAAAATTATTTTCTATGAATGGTTACGCTGAATGCAAAATACCAGTTTTAATTTTTGCAATGTATTAAAAAAATATTAATTTTGGCATCATTTGCAGACTTTGACACTCATTGCCCTTGCTTTGTCTTTTTAAAAATATTGTTTTATTCAAAAATATTTAGAATTTTTTTGCTTTTGGATAGACATTTTAGAAAGTTGGTTTCTTTGACTAAATTCTAAGTTTCAATGCAAAATTTTCTACGAATGGTTACGATGAATGCATAATATCAGTTTTAATTCTATATTAATCCTTTATCATTAAATTTTTTATTTTCTGATATACTACAAATGCTATAAATTTTACAAAATTGAGACATGTAATTTGCCAGAATTTACCACTGGTAACTATAATACAAAGCATTAAATTCACAGCCCTGATAATTGTTCACTTTTTATGAAAATTGATCATTTGCTCCTAAAAACTCCTTATTAAGCAAAACAGTTAAAAATTTTCAGCCCCTTCGCAATAGATCAGTTTTGATTTCCTAGTTGGTGCTGGTTTAAATGACAGCAGATTCATTTTATACAGTCGTAGCCTCATTTTGTAGATACTATTCAAAAATATTTGTGTGAGACAGTGAGACATCACACCTCCAACAATATATAGCATATTGTAAATAGTGTAAAACTACACTAGAATTTAGGAATATTTAACTTCATATTGAGGCAAAGACTGTACAAACTGAATACCTTGTCATTGTTGTCAGCGGTAACTAGAAATTCAAAAATGCTCTATTAGGATTACTTGGATTGAGAACATTTTCTTTTTCGTATTAAAAGCAATAAAATTTTCAGTTTTTATGTTTTTCACTGGTGTTTAAACAGTATCTTCATGTCGCAAAAATCAAAGCCAAAAATTGAAATTGTAAAGGTGGGAGTGAGGTGGGAAGTTTTTTCTGATATGGCATGGATCCATTCCAACAAAAAAACTACCCGGGCTCAGTTGTTTAAAGGCCAATTAGCTTTAATCCTTGGTTAACATTTTCACCGATGTCCTTGTTTCCAATCTTTGAGCTGTTATTTTTGGGATTACAAAGTTTTACCTTTGGGAAAACTGCTAGCAGTGCTTTATGAGAACTGTAAATGGAGAATGGAGTGAGATGGTATGGGCATGTGTTGAGGAGGGATGATAGGCATGTCTTGAGAAATGCATTGGAGTTTGAAGGGAAGGGCAAGAGGAAGCGAGGACGACTAAAGAAGACGTGGAAGACACAAGTGGAGAAGGAGAGCAAGAGTGTTGGTTTGGAGAAGGAGGATGCTATGAATAGAGCGTGATGGAGAGTGGGAGTTGGAGAGATTGCTGTTAGAGTGGGGTAAATCCAGCCACCCCTGTTTACGATGATATACCCAGATCAAAAAAAAATTGGATTGATTATAAACCTTTCTTTAGATCTAAGAAACTGTTGCTTGAATTTTTGCTTAACCAAGGGTTCAAGTTAACCAGCCTTTGAACAAGCCAGCCCTGTTATTTGTGATAAAACGACAATGATGATACTACTTGTTACAGTATCTTACTGATTATAATGTACTCTAATTTTATACGTCTATTTTAGTTATTTGTTATGGAATGTTTTTGGTTTTCCAGATGATATAGATTTTGATCTACATGTCGCTGTTGGCAAACCTGGTTCATCATAAATATCATCATAAACTTCACTATAAAGTGACGATGAAAATTCATCCTTTGGTGACAAAGCAACTTCCTGGTCTTCTACGGCCTCATAATTACTGTCACACTCAGGAATCGATTCTTCTTGACTCAACTCAGTGGATAACATTTTTGACTTTGGCTTTGGCTTCATCAAATCAAGACCTCCAGCCTCCAAGGAAGCTCGCAGATTGGAAATTAAATTTCCACCTTTTGAAGCCAATTTCGAAGGACTCTGCGGCTCAGAACTTCCTGCATGGGCAAGAATGTCAGGTGCACTTACTTTCCTGGGTGGGGGAAGGCGAGGCTTTGCAGCTGATGGTGCAGGCTTCTGTATTATTTTCTGAGCTGGGAGCAAAGGCACCTTGGTTGCTGGTGATGATACTGGCACATAGCCCAAGGAGGAGTATGTCTCTTCTTCATTCATAGAGGATGCTAAGCCTCTACTTGATTTTGTTTCAGCTACACTGTGTGATCGCTGTATAAGGCATGTGGTGCTAACAGGCTTACCTCTTACAATGTCTGGTTGCTCCTTATTAGGGCATTGCTCTGGAATTTGAGGGCTTGTGCTAGTATTCAAATCATTGTGTGCAGTAGAACCAGTGGAGTTAGTCTGAGTGGGATGTACAGGCCTTGTGTAAACTCTGGTGTTGCCTATGGTATTGTAAGTTGTATCACTTGACTGAGGTGATTGGAGATGACTACCTGAACTGGTGTTGTAAGAAAGCTGATTGTATTCCCTTTCATGGCTATTTTGAACAACTGGATCAGACCTATACATATCAGCTTGTTGCAGAGAATGCTGTTGCTCTAATGATGGATGTACCTCAGAAAAGCCTCCCCAACTCTTCACCACAGGACTACTGTGACTGAGTTTGTCATATGTGTTAACTGACAAGTGTGGACTATGTGTTCTGTTCAAGCTATCATACATATTGCCAGCTTGATCATGTAATGATTTGCCTGGCACACTGATTACATTAGCTTTAGTTTGAGAGTTCCGATGGTGACTAAGAGTGTTGTAGACATTTTCTGAATGAACTGGTTCCTTGTCCCCTCCCAATGGTGGATTTGCACCACCTAAGGCATTGCATACTTGATCTTTTTTAGCTATAGGGGGACTGGATGGGAAACTGGTACCGAGAATATTGTACATATCCCCGCTATTTGGCCCTTTCTCAAATGATGTCGAGAGTGTATCATACACACCATCATCAAAATCAATGTCTCTACCTTGTGAAAACTCATTTATTGAATGTGGAGGTGATGATGGACTCCGAGTGCCAAGAGTAGACGTAGGTTTACCAAGCATGTGTCCATATGGTGATGCATATCGTGGTTCTTTTCCAACAGGACTTTTACGGACACTCAGGCCATGATTGTAATTAGGGTGGGGATGGTGCAGTGCTAATGGTGAATTACTATTTCCTAGGTGATCATAGTGGTCAACAGACACATTACTGTCAGTCTTACTGCTTCCAGATCTTGCTCCTGTCCATTGCTGTTTGTTTTCATCATGTATAGGAGAAGCTGTTTGTCCCTTCGATGCTTTGGACTTTACAACTGAATCAAGCAACTTGTATATGTCATCATGAGCACCAGAGAAAAAAGTGAATAACCCCTCCCCTGTGGGTGCTCTTCGTCCAGCCTCAATAGTGAATTTTCCTTTGCTACTCATGTATCGCCGTAGGCATTTGAATGGCCATGCCACCAAAAGGTGGCCATCATTGGCAGCTACAAGTCTGAGCTCATGGTCTGCAATGTGGAGATAACATAATCCTGATGCACCAAGCCTTTTAAACTGCTCATTGGGCTCAACTTCCACACTAAAGGATTTCACTGCAACACGAATAAAATCTTTAATCAAATCATTCAACTAAAACAAGATTGATAAATACAGGTACCTATAGTGCAGAACTATTCAAACTAAACCATAAACTTAAATGTTAGATCAAATGGCTACTTCACCATGTGTGATAAGAGCATGCTAGTAAGTCAAATGCATGTAAAATTGGCTTGCCAGCAGTCCTGAATTGTATAAGAATTGATCAATACAGATATTTAACCTCAGAAGTTTCCTAATACACCTAATACAATTAATACATACAACCCTTGTGGTAATCATTCTCCCTCACCTCCATGGTTTAAGCTTTATAAAATAATTTGGATAGTACGTGTATTTTGATTGGTCTACAAGTGTGTTTTCATAGGGTTATGAAGCACAAAAATGATGTAGCAATATTGTTGGCTCTGTCTCCAAGTTGTAAGATGTTACAGTTTCATGAAAGAAATTTTAAAATTATATATACGCACTTCGTATCTAGTCTTTTTCTTTGTTAACACACAAAAAAAAATTTTTTTATAAAATAAATAAACATGTTAAATCCGTGCTTCTATAGCCTGGTGAAAATCTCGGCAAAGTTTGGGAAAATTCTCAATCAGGTGAAAACCTGAGACAAAGTCAAATGACAACTCTGAGCATGATCTTTCATGTGGTGGTGTGAATTTATCAATTGGTTAAAATTTGAAACTTGCCCCAGTTCCCTGCTCAATTCCGGAATGGCCAATTGTGTACTGATCGAATCCCTTTTTAACTCATTCATGTGCACGCATGTTTAAGCAATGAATGAGTATTCTGGGGGTAAAATGTCGACAGAAGTGGTTGTAGACTGAAATTTGTGGACAGAAATTGTGGACTGTAGACAGAAGTGAAAGTGTCCTGTGAGCAAGGCTCCATGTGCACAGACCTAGTTCGAGGCCCGTACTGACTTGCTTTAATTTTATTTCTTTTTTCTTTTTTTTACCTTAAAATTGCCTATAATGCTATTTTCTTACTTTGTAATACAATTTAATATTAAAACATTTGAAAAAAAATTATGATTTAATCATCAGACTGTTTAATATTATTTTCCATTACATAAATGAGCTGGCTCTGAGAGCCCTTTGATTTCCAACTGATCTGTATCTTTGGTATATAATAAGTAGATGTACTTAAAACACTCAAAATGAATTTCAAAAGATCTTGATTTTAACCTTTTGGGGGAGCATAGCACTTACACTTCCCCCTTCTATTTGGCTCCCACTCCATCATCTCTACACACACACACAACTTGGAGCATGAAAAAATGCTGAATTGTTATTCACGTTTAAAATAGAGTTCTAACTCATGTTGAGCAAAAACGTTTGCTTTTTATCATAACCGTGTGTCTTAATGCCTCATTTTAAATAAAGTTATTGGTTTTTGTATTCAATAAAATGCTCACCGGTGTTTGCTTCCTCCAAGGCATGAATCCACTCGTTCATCAACTCAGCTGTGCTAGCTGCAAGGCGAAATGTATGCTCCACCGTCTTCACATCAAAAACAAATTTCCTCTTTGGGTCATTTACCTTTACAACATCAAATCCCGGATAAAGCTGCAAAACACCTTTAGGGTCTTGTTTTCCACTTCGCCAGTTCTTGTCCTTGAAGTACTCAAGACAACGAACATCACTTACCAGAAGATGTTTTAAAACAAAATGGCGTCTCTTCCATTCTTTCCTCCCTGGATCCGAATCTGCCGACGAACACTTGTCTAGACCTCCCTGTAAATTATTACAAAAATGAACAATTGGGAATATACATTGAAAGGCAATACAATTATTTTTCAGAACATAATAATTGTAAATATTTTGAATGAATGATTGCGAAATTAATCTACATGACTATGAAGCATCACAAACACAAATGATCGCTCTATTATACAAGCGTCACGTCAAAGTATTGCCTTCAATAAAGATGAAAAGCCAAAATATCAAATAAAGCTAAAAATACCGTTAAAGCAAGTTAGTAACAATTAATAAACCCTGGAAAACACCGACCTCTATAACCACGTCCATGGCAATATGGTGGAAGACTTCCTTCCATTAAGCCAACTTCCGTTTGTACCACCCTCACCTGGTATGTCCCCCTGAGTCTCTGTCCCAACCCCTCCACAGACCGTGGCACAGAACCATTTTCCTTTGTTTTTCAAATTCTAAAAATATTACTATTTTAAAATACAATAAACCTTTTGAGTTACTTTAATTATTTGATCTCAAAAGGCCTTAATAGCATTAAAAATACCATCTTTTGTTCAGGTCCGCAGACGATATCAGAAGTTGATTTACTTTTAAATGATAATTAAAAATCATTTTTTGTAAATTTGATACACTTTTTTTAATAAGAACCAGTAAAATTTTACTCAGGATCAATGTTCTTATTTTTTTCAGCAATTTTAGACTCAGAATGTTCTTATTTTGTTCTTATATGCCATATACGCCAGACTACATTATTTCAATACATTTAGTGACCGGGTACAAAATTTGAAGGAGATACGACAATATATTATGTATATTGTACACTGTACAGGGCAGTATTTGTTACAGCTGGAGTTTATTAGTATTAAGATAAGTAAGTGCGATTGCTTGCTGCGTTTCACCATTGTTATAAAAGTTTTTTCTGAATTTGTTCTCATTTTTCAGGCGATTTGAACCTCACTATTCTTATTAAGTTTGTGGATATTTTGATGTTATTTTGTCTGCGTTGAAATAACGGTAAAATACTGTCATAGATTTTTTAACTAAAACGCTAAATAGATTGAAGATAAAGTAATATTAAAATATCTGCTATCTATGTTGTATTTATAATCAAGTGTAAAAATTACAAAGCGAAGAAAAATCTAAAGTCGTAAATTTCAACTTTTTACTTTTGAATCGTTTTATTCATGACATCTCATTAGCCCCTGAAAAAATTGGAAATTTGAGACCAAAGTTCAAAGGCAAAAAGAACTAACGGCTTTATACTTGTAGGAACAAACACAGGCGAATGTCTGTTTACAACGGTTTGTTTTTCGTAAGCGTACATTCCCAAAGCCAGTTGAGAGCACAGTGTTTCTGGCCAGTACGCAAGAATTTTTGTGGGGGGAGGGAAAGGGGGGTTTGATGGAGCAGCATAAATTGTCACGTGAATGGTTGCGGCCAGCTTTTAGATTCTTTTTATTAGACAAATATCCGGTCACGCAGCAACCTCGAGACACAGGAATTTGTTTTTAGTTTCTTGATGTTTGTCGGTTTTGGTTTTCGTTGTAAATAATAAAAGATAGCGCCATATCCAGCTGTGTGGTATTTTTTCTCAAGTTTGATTTCCACTTATATTTTTTAAAAACTTTTGCAACAAATATAAGTACAAAAAAAGTTCGCTGTTAATCCTGGGGGGTGTGTACGCACCTAACTCATCCCCCTGCGTATGGACCTAAGAGTAAAAGGTAAGATCAATTCTCAGGGTTAGTATGCAAATTTCATTCATTGATCACGTGATTTAGATATTTCTGTCGTAACCGCTACAAACATGCGTGTAAATTGTTTAGACTTAGTGTTTTAAAACTCATGGCTTGAAAATGGCCGCGTCTTCATTGAATTTAAACCACTGAATATATGAGTGAAAATGACTTTTTGAGTTTTTACTCCAGCGACAATTTTCATTTATCAGAGTACATACTCTTTTTTGTGATCTGGAGGGCTTTTGAGATACCGTTCCGACGTGTACGTGTGAAATTTTCCCGTCTTTCAAACCAGTTTGCAATTTAAGTTTCTTGTTTACAAGTGCAGCACTTTGTGTTCAACTCCTTGCCAAATTTACTGAATACTGGATTTACTGGTTTGTTTTATGATGGCGAACACAGGAAGTAAAATATACAGATTTCCGGCTTTCGTTGACAAAATGACAATGTTTACTCAATCGAGGAGCCTTCCTGTTTTGCCAATGCGTGAAAACACCTCTAATACTTGTTGAATTTTTCCATTCTTCAATAAATTCATTTACTTAATTCCTGAACGACTGCCGAGTAATTCCAAATAAGGCAAAATGGTAAACTTTCTTTTACGGTTCTAGTTTCAGCTTTTGACAAACTTGGTGGAATGTTTTGCTATTTGCTCCTAAAAATTATCCTGTTCGAGTTAATTTTTTAAAGTCTTATTTTTTAATCTGTCTTCGTGTACAGCTTTTTCTGTGATTTCGAAATCATAAATCGAAGTTAACTCTGATGATGATCTTATATGATTGAAAACGTTTAGTTTAGTTTTTATAGAAAAAATTTTATCCATAGTTAATTTTAAAAACATTCTATTTGAAATACGCCATTTTCATTACGTACTTATTAATTCCAAAAATTCTTATCTTATTTTGTTCAAACTTTTGTTTAAAGTTCCTGAAGTTATGTATTGCTCCGTGCAATGCATTGAACTCAGATTGCATATTAAGAGTAAGATTAATTCAGTTCGAGTTTTGCTAAGGGAATAAAACAGCATCGCGTGTGTTTCTGGACAATAATAGAAAACACTATGACGTAGGGGAACACGAGAAAAGTGTTAAGGGAAAACGAGTTTTCTCTCTGCTTTTCGAGTGTTCTACACGTTTTCTTTATTGTCTAGAAACACAAGCGATACTGTTTTATTCTTTTTAGAAAATGACTTCACTTCCATCCTTCAAAAAATCTTCTCCTACGTTGCGTGACTTCACCCTGTGATTTCTATTAAGTTTTATAAAACGGAACTAAGCCAATCAGAGCTTGGGTTATTTCGGGCTTATTTTCTAATTACAAATACACGCACTTGCTGGTCACACAAATTCGCCTCGTGCATATTAATGTTTCGTGTGTGTATCTGTAAACAAACCACTTAAATCAGTCTCTAACCCTTAATTAATTCCACTGAACACTCAAATAACAATCCCACGAACGCGAATCGGAAAATGTACTCTTGGTAAGGGCTACAGTAGCTAACTAGAACCCCTGGTTGTTACAAACGCAACTTCCAGGGTTTTTTTACTAGGCGGCCACTGTTTGGGATGACAAAAATGATAACTGTAACGTACCTAAAGTCAGTTTAACTAAGTGACTACGATACTGATGAAAACTGATAAACTGTAACATAACTTAGAGTATCAAGTATAGATAGCACAAACGTGCTAGTAGCTAACTTGAAGCTACTATATTGGACACTATGGCCACGTTGGTAGCGGGTTTTACCCCTTTAAACTACCATAAAAAGTAGTGAGCCTGATTGCTAGAAGCAATGGACAGCTGTTTCATGTAGTAGAACTCCAGGGCTTACCCCTGAGCGGACTAGCTGTTGACTGGCATATCATATTACCGGTGGCGCCGCTATCTACTTTAACACAGATCTTATGATGGCTGTGAGTGTGAAAGACATCGAAGTATTGTGACTAACGGGTTTTTTATCTGGTATGTTTCCCGTTGTGGACTCGGTACTTCAATTTCCACGAAATTGGGATTGAGGTCCGTGTTCTCCTTGGTTTCGTCGTCCTCATCTGGGATATGGGCTATCTGTCTGGCTTTAACGATCTACCGACTGTAGCTTCCAGAGATGTATTCATACTCGCCGAGGAAATGTCGGATTTGTATGCAGCCTGCTTGCTTACATAGCAGGCAAATTTTGTCCTGGCTAACGCTGTTCAAAGAATCTTAGCATTGCCTGGGAGGTCGGGGACGATAATAAATAAATAATAATAATAATAAATAAATACTTTATTTAACGTCAATTGCAAAGGAAGTGGTTGCCCATTCTTCCTAGCCAGAGGCTAATGTTTAATCGCTCGACGGCTCAGATCTTGGCGTGAAAGTCGATTTGCAACTAGCCAATCACAAAGCAGAACAACAGTAAGAGTGAATCGTTCGTTCAGTTCATGGTATCCATAGATATACAAGCCGATGGAAAGATGATGGTTTCTTGAGCTAAATGAAAAAAATGGCGGAGGAGATGCCACGATTTACTCTCCTCCAGGGGTCAGTGGATAACTTTACTGATGACCAAGAATTTAAAAATACCTGAGCGAAGACAGAGAGAGATATAATCTTGCTGAAAACATTTCTTCATGCAAAGGGCAAGTCCAGGAATGTTGAAGAAATACCACCTGCTAAGCTCGACGAGTTCCTGAGCAAGTTCATACTTACTGTGCGAACAAAGGAGGAAAAAGATTATGAGCCGACATCTCTCCGAGGGATGAAGTATTCTTTTTGTAAGTTTTTTTTCCTTGGAAAAAGTAGATAACACTCGATACTTTATAATTGGTTTATGCCTCCAATTTTTCTAATAGAGTTTATTTACAAAATTCATGTGTCGTGTATGTGTGTGCTGTTTGGATTATTTACACTAGAATAGCTTTCTGTTATTGGCATAAACCTATTAAAAGTGAAAGAAAAATCTCAGTATGCATGAAATATAGAAACATTATTTCATGGAAAGTGCTTGAACTATTAATTTATATTCACTCATAGCTACGAATAAAAAACTCACTTGTTCGATGCACTCACTCATTCGTTTTTTATGCTCCACAACTTGTGAATAAAAATAGTTCACGAGCACTTTCCATGGAGTAATCTCTATATTTCTGGCTAAGCCAATAGTATGTTTGAAACCGTATTTCCATATTTCAAAAAACAATTATTCTGCATGGCAAATTTTAGAGATTTAAGGTCTAGTTTTTTTGCTAAATTAAATTATAGTAGTTGCTAACTTATATTTTTTAAATTGAAGACACAAGAGCAAAAACAATGTCATTAAATTGAGATCAGTTCTAATTAATTATTTTCTTCTAAAGTTTCTCAGTTCATATCTTTAAAATGACTAATAGATTCAAAGTCTTGATCAAAAGACAC
>JAOBBB020183069.1:0-12042 GCA_025331005.2 Zoanthus gigantus
CCCCCATTGGTATAACTTTATTAAATTCTGGATCTTTCCCCGGGACAGATGGACTGATGGACAATTAAGCATATAAGCTGACTGACAGTATTTACACTTACTGGTGAGGTAATTTTTGGATCATCATATTCTGTTATCCAATATTGCTGAAGTACAACACCACTGCCAGACCTCAAACAGGCAATAGAATCTGTTTGTGGCTAAAAAGAAACAAGACTAACAATTAAAGTATGACTGACAGTGAGTTTGAGTGCAGTTTGATCCCTGGCTTTAGTCAAGAAAAAAAAATTGAAAAAAATAGTTTTGTGAAAGATTTTTAGAAACTTTTTGAAAGAGGCCAATATTTTAAGAAATAAATGTTATTAGAATGTGCACACATCGTGTCAAGCAACTTACCATTCGGTTGTTGTGACCAAAACCTATAGCAACATATTCACCCTCAGCACTAAGAGAAATGAAGAGGTCATTGCCATCATCTATGGCATAAGTTGCCAGAAACTTGCAATCATTACTTGAACTACACGTTGAGATATCGGAATAACAGCTCTTGCTTGATCCACATCCTTTTTTGTTTATCTGAAGAGAAAGAATGATAGTA
The DNA here is from genome assembly GCA_025331005.2 of Zoanthus gigantus. Taxonomy (NCBI): domain Eukaryota; kingdom Metazoa; phylum Cnidaria; class Anthozoa; order Zoantharia; family Zoanthidae; genus Zoanthus; species Zoanthus gigantus. Next base: position 599 of record JAOBBB020183069.1, read on the forward strand.
ATGCAAGGCAGTATCAAAACCATGAGTTGAAAACATTAGCTGAACATCTATTGCTACTACAGTTACTACTACTCTCTGCTCTAACACTACTTCACCCCCATCCACCCTCACACCTTTACATTTCAGAGAGATAGAGGGCATCACTGGGTCTTTTCCTGTGCTACTGTCTGTGCCTCCCCAGACTGCCCATCTAGTTTTCTGGTTATCATTAGAAATTTTATTGGGTTGGTCAGTACTTACAGTATATGCAATATATATCTTTTGTCTGTCTTTCCCAGACAGTTTCAAGACTTTGTTTAAATAATCACTTGTAACTAAGTTACCTAGACACAGTCAGACCTCTTCAGTTGCAAATGTAAATGTCTGGTTAAACAAGAAACATATAAAAAATATTTAAGATGTAACAATGTTAATGTAACCTTACCTCAGATTTAGAAATAATTGCTGATGACCACTGGGGTAAAACCAGAATTAAAAGACATACTGTGATTTGAATGATCTGCAAGCACAAAGGAGTTTTGTAATCATGATAACTAGATGATAAAATTTTATTCTGTATAAAGTCAACTTTATCTTTTTCAAAAGTCACACTTATGTTGAACTTGAAATTACATTTGTGAGTTTTTGTAATTAAAACAGTTATCAGTTATAAGTGCTGACTGAGATGGTTTGGACAAGTGAAAAGGGCAGAGGGGGGTGAGTTGGGGGAGGCAAGAGTTGGGGGGCAAAGGCTGGTGGGAGGACTAGGAAAAAATGGAGTGAGTGTGAGATGGAGGATATGATCAACTTGTTGGGATTAGAGGAGCATGTGACACAGGATTAATATTGATGGTGTCGAGGGCATTCATCACCTGTCCAACCCCATCCTAGATGGAATGCGGGCGTTTTAATGCGAATGATGATAATAATGATGATGGTATAAGTTGCTGATTTGAAAGCACTTATAGTTTAGCATCTGCAGAACCAGCTGTAGAGCAGATAAATTGCAATTCATCAAGACATTCTTTGAGAAATTCAACCCACATTCTATTTTAGTTTTTCTTTGGCCAAAATGAAGTCCCTAATTAAATGACTGGATTCCACACAAGAAAATGTTTGAATACAGCTTCTCTAGGCTCTTGACCTTTAGCATAAACTGCATGGGTGGTGGAATTGGGGGGGCAGCTGGGTGCCCCCCCAATAATTTGGTTGGGAGACCAGGCCCCCTCAATAATAATCTGGCTAAGAACAGCAAATTTTTTTTTTAATTCAGAAATTTCAGATTTTATGTGCTCAGTAATAGATAAATAACTCAGAGTTCATCAAAGCTAATAATTCAGTGTTTTGTAAACAAAGTAGGAGCACTAAATAAATATGAAATAAATGGCCTTATAAAAAGTACTAACTGGTATTGATGAAACGTAAAACATAAATATAGAACTACCTTAGACTACCTACCTGAAGAAAAGAGAGAGGGATGGGATAACAACGAACTTTTACATTTTCCATTGTGCCCCCCCCAATAATTTTTTGCTTCCGCCGCCCATGAACTGTAACCCATCTACTAACCTAGAGCAGAGAACTACTACGCAATGCATAGTTATATTCATGGCTGCTAACATTCAAGCTATTTTATAGCAGATATATGTAAGTAGGGTACTTCCCGGCTAAAAATAAAGTCGTAGTACCCGCGCGTATTTGTGTCTTCAAACTTGCAACTAAAGTACTAGCTAGCACACGTATATGTGCTATCTAGAACTTATGTCACTTCAAATATCACTTTTGTAATCTAAAATTGCAGTACTCTCAATCTAACTAAAATGTGAATATAATTTTGATAGTAAATTTTACTTCCGGAATAACCTGAACAACATATTTTCGCTAGACATCATATCACCAAAACATTCAAATATATCCTTGCATTTTATGCAACAAATAATGTTTACATATACTTGCTGGACTGTGTTTCACTTACTTGCTCTAAAGACGCAAACATAACTTAATAAAAGTTGCACACCTTCCGCTCTTCACCGCCGTCCAAGGTTGTTGCTGTCTATATGTAGATACTTTGTATAAACTAACACTTGTTGTACCGAAATGAGCATTTAGACATAGAATGATTCGAAGCTGAAAATTTTATTATATTCGAACCTTTCGACAGATCTTTCTAATTCTAAGCTGGGGACGGAGAATCAAAAGATTTATTTTATATTTTTTGTTCACTTTTTTTTCTGAACATAAAAATGCTCAATGCTCCGTGAAAATTATTTTTGCACCTCAGAAAGTATTTTGATTTCCCCCAAAAGCAATATAGATGTAAGAAATAATGATTACTAAAGAAAAAAATGGTGAATGAGTTATTTTATTTCATCTCTGAGCAGCAATTTACAAAATTCAAATTTTCCATACATTTCCTTTATGAGTTCGATTGACATTGAAATATCGTGATGGAAGCATGGGCCACCTGTGGCCCCTTTGTTTTATCTATAGCTAGTAATTGTTTGTTTCACATATAAAAAAATATACATATTTAGCATCTCCGACGCTAAAGCTATTAAGATATGGCTTGGCTGTAATGTTTCAACAGTCATTAGTTTGCACAATGTTTTTCGGGCCTTTATATATCTGGGGATCTGATGGCTATCCTTTCGAAGACAAGAAGGTCAAAATGTTTAGTGCTGTCAATGTTGGTCTAGACACAGGTAGCCCAAGCTATATTTGTGACACTAACATATTACTTAAATAAAGTCGAAATATTTTTGAAAACAGATTCGTTTTTTGATCCAAAACTTGGATTAAGTAAGATTACAATGTTTTCTTTTTTGGGTTTAGCATAATCATAACGAAGCTGCTTAAAGATCTTTAAGCCTTGGCAGCAGTAGCAATCCCGTTCAGGGGTAAGCCCTACAGCTTCCGTTATTCTACACCGAAACAACTGTCCATGGCTGCTAGCATTAAGGCTCAATATTTTTTAAGGGGGTAAAGCCCGCTACCAACGTGGCAATAGTGCCCAAGTTAGCTACTAGCACCTTTGTGCTATACTTGACGTGTGCAACATACAGTCGAGAAAAAAAAAGTCCAACCAAAAGAATATCATATTGGGAAAAATATCTTGCGCTGCACTTTTACAAGATAAAATATCTTGCGCTGCACTAAAAACGTTTTCTTTAGGCAGAGTAAGAGTTACTCTCACTCGCTTGGTTTTCTGAATTGATTCGTTCCCAATTTTCCATACACAGAATTAAATGTGCAAATTTTCAAATTTACCCAGTGTTAAGTTTTAAGGCTCAAAAAAAAACTTTAAAGTTTTTTAAAGTAGCTGAATTTGCAAAGTTACTCTTGTTTTGTTTCATGTTTTGTAAAAAAAAACACTTGAAAAAGTACTTGGTGTCTTTTAAAGAACCCTTTGTTCGTTATTTAAAGTGTCATTCTCCTCTTTTGAGTCGGTTTCAAACTCGTTTTGCATGAAAGGCAACTGTTAAAACTTTATTTCGAAATCAGATCCTTTTGTTGCATAGAAAGTTCTGTTACTTTAAACAGGATACCGCTTAAAACTGGGTACACTTTTTTTTTATAAGAACGTCGAATTTTTGGTTTGAGGCTGAACATTCTTAAATATTTTTGGGATACCAGCCTCAAATGTTCTTAAACATGTTCTTAAAATATCTTTACTGATTTTAGACAATATAAATAATACATGTACCGTATGTGGTGCATTTGTGTATACATTGATTTGTACATGGAAAATTGTTATCTGCAAAATCAATTCTTACCTTTCCGGACCCAGGTCACTAATCCATAATTATAGTCACAGACCTGGGAGAAACTGGTACTCAATAAATAAGTAAATAAATAAAGCACAATAACTTACAAAACTTCTTTGGGGGGAAGCACGTTCTTGACTTTATCCAATGAGAGAATTGAAAATCTAAATTTAATGAATTGTTCTAAATAAAACACAAAGGCAGGGGTTTTATTAAGGCTTGGAGCAGGGTTATTTGGATTTGGCACCTAGGCAAAGTTTACACAAAGCCTTAAAAATAATAACAATTTACAGTTGTAGAGATGGTAAAAGCAGCTGGGCAAAGCTATCTTCACAAACAGTCAAATTTCCTGGTGCCCGTCCCTTAATGAAACCCCTGAAAGGATCAAAATTCTATACGTGTATTTTAGTTGAGTGGGCAGTAAATACAGAATAAATTGAAAGCAACAGAAATATAAAATTGTACTACTTCTAAAACTTTAAAATACAAAAAAATGCCTTCCCCCCATCATATCCCAGTAATTACAAAGTTTGTCCCCTTCCTTTGTAAAAGTTAACCTCACTGAATTTAAAAATGTTTTTCCCTGTCTCCATTCTCAACGTCGCCCCTAAACTATTACTAAAGGCTAACCCTATAAACCCAAATATTCAATAGCTAGACTAAGTTTTAACTTATGAATATAGTTAAATTACCATTTTGTACAGAAAAGTCAAGTCACCCAGCCTTTCTATAACCACGCTGTTATCTCTGAAATGACCAAAGTAGTAATACCATCGACTATCACAGCTTTCTTTCTTCGTTATACTCTGTATTGGAACGGGGAATGGCGATTCTATTGGTAAACTAACAGACCCTTTCTTGCGCCGCGGTGCCCGAAGATCTGTGTCAGCCATTCTTCTCCTGCATTCCTTTAATTGTCACTAAAGATTTTACTCCTCTAAACGAAATTAACTTATCTAATACACCTATCTGAGCTAGAAAACAAGATACTGTCCTGTATGAGACACGTGCAATTGTCTTCCACAAAGCCGATCTCTTTTGTATGTATCTTACATGGCGTACGAGCATGGAGCTGTCACCAGTACAAAATGAATGCGGGCGCGTGGATTCAGTTGGCGCGATTTTCTGATAGTTATTGCATGCTATAATTTACCGTGTCAAAAAAAAAAGCTTTCTATATTTTATGGCGACGGGAGACGTAAAGAATAACTTAAGAAAACTTCTTACAGAGTTGAAAAGAGTTCATTACCCGCAGTATGTTGACAGCGACGGAAGCGCCAACGGTTTCGACTTCAAAGCTCTTGCAAACGGCCAACCTCAGGCCTTTCTTCCTATTTTGCATTTTGTATTTTTAGATTACTCTTATCTGCTTGCACAGTATCTAGCTGAAAGAGATTACGAGCTATACGCAAAAACGGACTTGAGGTTTGTCGAGGTAGTGTACAGAATTCTTCGAAACGAATTCAGTTTCAAGCCGCAGTTGACAAAAGAACAATTTCTCACGACTGGGTTTGCTGAGCAAAAGATAATTTTACTTTGTACGATTTTGAAGCTTTGCCAGGACAAACTGAAAAATTTAGATGGCAAAGATGGTCGAGCGAGGGAAAGTAAAATGAAACTCAGTTATGGTACTAGCAGGAGTTTGAAAAGTAATTCTTCTGCTGGTCACCCTAGAAGCTCGAATCAAACGGAAAAAACAAAGGAGTTTGGTAAGACCTCAACGATGCCTACTCGGAAATCGACAAAAAAACCTTTGTTTCCTCAAACGTCGATAATCAGAGAAGTTGATGTTTCAGATAACACATCAAAGAAAAATGTTACTAGCGAAGGAGGGCAAAATCGATTTGTTGCGAGTTCATCAAATCCACTGGTTTCAATTTCTGATGTTTCTTATGCTTGCCAAGATGAAAATAAGGAAAACCAACCAGAGGAAAATAATAATCACTGCATGACAAGAATGCCCAGAAAGGAGTGTTTGTCACTCAGAAATACAATTGAAGAAAATATCAGCTCTGCAAAATGTGTTCAAAAAAAAGAACAAAGTTTTGTTGCTGTAGATCAAGAAATTGATAAGTCAGTAAATTCTCCTTGGTCAAGACTACAGAAGAAGTGTGTAAGGTGGGAAGATGAAGCATTAAATGGGCAACACCATTCAGTCACTTGTGCGTCAACTTCAAGAGATCATTTTACACCTGCACCTGGTTTTGAGCCCCATGAAAACTGGACTAAACAAGCACTTCCTGCCCCCACAATTATGGCCACAGTACCACAACCCTCACCTGACCTCATGCTGACCCCCATTAGCAAAGCTAAACACCAACTAATACCGATTTCAGAAGCTAAAAGAATTGCTCCAGAAAGCTGTGGTTCTAATGTTTCATTAATCGACATCACTGGTTGTGATGATATTAAAGAAAGTCATGTTCAAATCGTTAGACACTCTAATACAGCTAAAGTGACAGAAGGCAAAGGAAGAATCAGTGATGTGGTTGAAAGTGGAAAGTTGCATGGTTATAAGAATTGCCAACAAGAACAATCTAATGATGACTTCTTAAAATGCCAGTTGATGGAAGTAAAAGAGAAACTGGAGAAACTGCTGTCATTGAACAACCATATGTCATCCCAGATTGTGCTGTTAGAGACAAGAGTAAAACTACTTGAGGAACAGCAAAATAATTTCCTTAGTTCAAATACAGGAAGTCATCACAAGCAGCCAAATCATTTGCTAGAATTGCCTAATTGTACAACTAATGAAAAGGATAAAGGAACTTTGAAACTTACTGAAAACTTTGAGTGGGAATCTATTGAAACGAATGCCATTAAGACCTCTAGAACTAGCAGTGATGAATCAGAAAGGAGTTTAACTGGTTCAGATGAAGGAAGTTCTGATGAAAACTGTGTTAAAGAGCTTCATGTAAAAGATCCAGGTGAAACAACTAATATTGTACACACACCAAAAGTGACATTTGTGGATCCCTCAACAAAGACAACAGTTTTAAATGTTCACAAGAGGCTCAAAGAAACTAGAGAAATGTTGACCAAGACAAACAGAAGCTATGCTACAAGGTTTAACCAAGCTAGCTTGTCAGAAATTGTTTAGTTAATATTAACGATACTCTTTCTGAATATCTTTGGAGTTTATTCTTGTGTTATTACAGAATTAATCTCCATTAAATTTATTCAATTTGTAATGTGCTTTTTCATATGGAAAGTTTTGAGCAAATCACCAAATTGCTATTGAATAATAAATATTATTCAAGAATAAAGATAAAATGACCAATTAAGGTTTCCATTGCATTTATTTTTAATTATATCTATCAAACCTTAAATATATTTAACTGCATTTTACTCATAACAGTACAATAGGCCATTTGCACGATTGTGTCATATACAGATGTACACTACAACTTCTAACACACAGTATACTGTGCTTTGTCTAATTTCTTTTGTCAATTATTTTTTGACAGTTTTACTATTCAGAACAGGAAATATAAATTTGAATAAGAATGAAAATTCTAGTATAAAGCATTCTGGCAGTTAGCAAAATAATGCTATAATGCAAATGGCCTATATACATGAGACTGAGAGGTGCTGAGTAAGGTCTTGTGATTGTTTTAGCATCACTCAGCCTGTACCCGGAGAAAATAGCTTTATTAAGGTTAAGTAAGAGATATTTGTTAAAAACCTAATTATTTTATTTGAGAAAGATACACATTCTTTTAAAGGACTGATAGAAAAAGATTTTCAATAGTTAGCCTGCCAGCCGGCTCTCTGAGCTGCGAGGAGAATGGGGAGAGAGAAGTGGAAAGGAGAGATTTTCACTTCTCTTTCCCCATTCTCCTTGTGGCTCAGAGAGCCAGCTGGCAGACTATGCAATAGTCCACTGGCAAAGTGATACTAAAGTGTGGTTTTCAATAAGTTTTAATGTAGGTGGAAGAAGATGGCAAACAAGCTGATATTTCTAGGTCATTTTATTTGCATAATCAAAGTAACTAGCAACCAAAAGAGGCAGAATTTGCTGGCTGGTACCTCAAAAAACCTTGTAAAACAAAATACTTACATATTAACGAATTGGCAGAATTGCATAAAATAGATACTATAGGTGTATAACAACTTGGGTAGATAGATTGATAAATGGATAGATAGATGGACTGATGCAGTAGATTGATGGATATATGGACTGATAGTGTAGATGGATGCATGGATAGACCAAAAGATGAATGGAAAGATGGGCTAATAGATAGTCCATCTGTGGATAAAATAATGAAATGGATAGAAGGAAGGATGGACCAATAGATAATTTAACTTGTATTGTTCATCACAAGCAAAGTCAGTGAGGTTCAGTGATTGCTACTCAAACTACTGAATGAATTTTTTTCTTGGTGGCCCTAGGGTCAAATGATTTGTAAAGATGCTTCAATGTTAAAGATATTTCTCTTGCTCTGTAATTATTTAAATTGAAAACCACTAGGCAGCACAATCTATATTTCAATGCAGGAAGTCATTTGTAATCCATTGCATAGTTATTTTCTTGGCTTCAAATTAATTCAATTATTATTAATTTCAGATAACCAAAGTATGTCAACACACTTCTTGAAATCAACTAATTATATTTGGATTCTTATAACATTTTTGAGCAAGATATGGTAAGTATTGACAAGCTTTCAAATTGATAATTTTTTTTAAAAATGCCATGTTGGTTCAAGATAACTATGGATGGACAACTGCTTGCTTTTATCTTACTTACTAAGTAATTACAACAAAATGTATGGAAACATACGTACGTTTTAATATCACCCTTAAAATTAGCTTAGATATTATAGATATTTACTTCAAGCGCTTCATGAAATTTTCATGAAAATATATTTACAGTGTCAGTAACATGTAATGGAAAAATAAGGACTTTAATAACTCTTTCAATATTATATACTAAAGTGATTATTGATCCATTAAAAAAAGTTCACAAAATTTGAATAAAAATTTCATTTAAATTTATTTACAGTAAAATGTATTGAAAAATCTGGATTCATTCAAACCCAGAGACTTGAAATTTTCATGAAAATTTATACAGTAAACTGTATGGGAAAAAAATTTGGCGTTATGTACCCCTGGTACGAAGAGGACTAAGTAAGTAAGTAAGTATGGGAATAATGGACTTTAATAACTCTTTCAAAATTATATTAAAATGACTTCAAATTGCTATAGATTCATGATCTGTTAAATAAAGTTTTCTTTTGATGAAATATCACCTTAGTAATAAACGACTCCACAAAATATTTTTCGGCCACCAGACCAGACAAGTTTTAAATTACATTGGCAAATTTCGAATATTAAAGCAGTATTAATTAGTACTTGTAATGGTCAATGCCCTATTTCAGATGCCTTTTCTCACTGTCTCATGCTCTTTTAATATCATGTGATTATTGAAAATGTCGACAAAAAATTGTCCTGCTTAACATCAAAAACCAAAAAATTTCTATATTAAAGAAAATTCCAACAACTAAAAATCCTTGCATTATGTGCCAGAACTTCCTTCTTTGTAAGAACTGCTAGTTAAATAATTAACTTGTACATCCCTGTCAACTTTGTCAGCCTTAAATATTCTTTATTGCCAAAACTAAGATGAAGAAATGAAATGTACAATTATAAGATGCCAATTTTACTTTATTTAAATGTAAAAATAAATAACACTAACATTTGTCACAAATGTATTTCATGCTGTACACTACAGTATCATAGTTTTGAATGTGAATTCACTTTTTTTGATAAATGGCCCTGCAAATTTTGTTCTGGTCTTTGCTCATTTGCAGTAAAATCATGAGATGCTGTCACCAGCTGTAAGCTATCTTCCTTTGGCTGCTGAATCTTTCTTGACTCCAAGTTCCTGTATGCTTTTGCCATGGCAGCATTAGTTCGGGCCTCTGCAACACATGCCACCCCAGCTTCTGCTGGAAATAGAACTGCTGGTCTAAAAAGATATATTAAAGCATTAGTTCTAACAGTCTGGTCATTTATAACAACAAAGGTACATTTTTTTTGTGATATCAAATAGCTTGTCAATGTACCCGGCTACAATTGTTGGAGTGGAACAATCATTGCTGGTCAGTTTCATAGACTTTGAAAAAGCTTTTGACAGCTTTGATAATCTAGAAGCTAGTTCTAGAGAATGATGGAGCACCTTTATCAAGCTATCATACAAAGGCACCACAAGCAGAGTACTGTACAGGGGAAAGGCATCAAAAGAATTCTAAATATAAACACAAATAGGAATGAGGCAGACGACTCAAAGCTACTGAAATGTTATACAGTAGACACTCACACCAAAGCTTGATGGCCTTGACTTTGCAGACAGTCTTTCCCTACTATCCCACTCTCACTCGGAAATACAGAAGTGAAATTGGAAGAGATGAGAGAGCCCCACAAGTTGGATGAAAGACGAGTAGAACAAACTCATGAAGATTATTGGAGAATGCATCCATTGGAAATAGAATCATGAATCACCCACCTACCATGTTAGTGTTGTGTATCGGGAAGGAGGCTTAGAAGAAGATATCAACAGAAAGGACTGTGTTTAGAAAACTTAATCATTTATAAAAGTCTAGGGAAATAACAGAGAAGACAAAAGTACATCTTTAACTCTATCGTAAATTCCATCCTCCTATATGGAGCAGAAATTAAGACCACCAGGAGAAACCAGTTCTTTATCTGAAACACTTCCTGTAGTAGAATAGACCAGTTTTGAATTCCTAGTTGCTGCTGATTAAAATGACTGCTTACAACAGCCAGTTGTAAGCAGTGTAAAACTGCATTGGCATTTCGGAATATTTAACTTCATAGTGAGGCTAAGACTGTACAAATTGAACTTGCTGTCATTGTAGAAAGTGGCAACTCAAAATTTGAAAATGGTCTATAGCCTGCATAAGATAACCAGACTAAATCATTGTAAATTTGTGGCAATGCAGCAATGGAAAAAACAGTGTCTTAGGGATGGATTGGAATACCTTGAGTAAAAAGGAAAAGTTCTGCGTGATATCCATTTAAAAAAGCAAGTTGGAGGTGATCACCATGCAGGAACCACTTCTTGGAATCAGAAATTATACAAGATGGATTTGACTGACATGGTTTGGAATGCAAAGGATAGGAAGAAATGCGTAAACTCGTCATTAGCCTACAGTACAGTTCCACAAGGCAGGGAAGGGGGAAAGGTGCAAAAAGGCTTAAGTCATATCAAGGAAGTCAAGTTATATGTTATAATTTTATATTCAACCATAAGTTTTTCCCATTAAGCCCCATGTTGTATAACCTACCCTATCTGCTTTCTTTTCATTCTTCTAATGATCTTGTAATGACTTGGTTCAGGGTAATTCCTCTTTCTAGTCAGCCTAAAAATAAGGTTTATGCGTTGATAAAGCCTGGCTTCTAAACAATCACTCCCTTTTAAAATAGAAACCTTCAAGCACCATATATCATATGTGTCCTTTAATAGAATTTCTCGAAATAATGGAATCCTTTCCAAACTAAGAAACTTCAGACGAAGCGACTTTATTACACTATAATTTACCCTTCATTTCCTATGCAATTTTACCCTGGGGGAGTGCCTACAAAACACAGACTTATATTTAGACTATATATAGAGAATACTTCATGGAAAGTGCGTGCGTACGGTTTTTATTCACGAGTCGTGAAGTATCATAAAACGAA
>JAOBBB020183156.1:0-12042 GCA_025331005.2 Zoanthus gigantus
CTACCCTACTCTTTGCGAGAAGTGTGTGGGTTCTTTTAAGTCCCTCAGTAGAAGGATCGAGAGACTGGACCTACGGTATAACGTCCTTATCCGAGAAGACACAAATTAGGTTTTCACCTGCTCGAGAATTTTCACAAACTTTAATTTGCCGAGGTTTTCATCAGGATATGAAGGAATGCAGAGCATGTTTTATTTTTTTTAAAAAAATATTATTATTATCCGACTTAACAATGTGAAAGACGAAAACTATAAAAACCAATCGTATTGCTTACACGTGCTTCATAGCGCTTTGAAACACACTATTTGTTGACCAATCAAAACGCTTTCGAGGACCAAAATTATTTAACTCCTAACCTATTGACATTCAAAATGCCGAAAATATTTCTCCGTTTAAAACAAAACTAAAAACATTTCTTCTGAATTAATTTTTCTCTTTTCCCTACTTGCTGCTTTGCGGCGTCCCTGTGCTTGTCCTGTCTGTGTGTTTGCTTTTCAGTTATCTTAATGATATTTTATGTTTTATGTAAAATAGCACGTCCTTAGCATATACTTAATCTTTACTTTCAAGGAAGCCCACGTACGTCTTGGAATCTCGTGGGCTTCCTTAGTCTCCTCAAAAAGCAACTTCTAAAGAATTTTGTAATTGTAAAAATTTGTGTGGCAAAAATAAGTACAACTGAAACTTGGTTGCAGATCTTTGTCCTCTAACCACAAAATCTTGGGTCCATGATTTCAAAAGTACTGAACTGTAGTGAAAATCGTTCAAAAATACCAAGTTTATTAAATTAGGTACCTTATCAATGAATTAATCCATGTTCAGTCAGTCACTTGTGCTCTACTGAAAGAGTATTTCGAAAGCTTTTCCAATTTCCTTCACCATATCTGAGGTGGTCATGCTTCGCTTGTGCTTTTCAAACGCAAGGCGGTTGCATGTCCTTGTTAAAGCGCATGCGCCATATGCTGCCAAAAGGTTGGGACTCAGTTCTGGATTACTGTTTTCACAAAATAAGACGAAAAAAAAAAATCAGAATTAGAGAATATTCGATTTCTGCAGGAGCCATTACCAGGAGCGTGATTGTAAGGTACATCCTGCCATCAGCACAGTCACAAAAGTGTCTATTTTTGGATCCCGATTTCCGCGAAAAGCAGTTACAATGATGACTGCCACAAAAGCGAAAAATATGGCGAACAAACTATTGGCACGGTCCGAGATCTCCTGGAGTGACGTAATAAAATGTCACATTGTGATTGGTCAGATACGACACCCTTTGTTTGTTTCGCGACACTTTTGCAACTGTGCTGATGGCCAGACCCAGTATGGGAGAACCAAGCTCCTGGTAATGGGCTCCTGATTTCTCTTTATAGGTAAATTTACACGTTTTACTTTATTACCATACAAGCAGCATTTCCTAACAGGGAAACAAAAAAAAATAACGCTCTGAGTACTGAAAATGTTTTGTAAACTACAACTAAAAATATGCGACCGAAAAGTGAAATACTGTTCAAATATATACTAATATGAAATACTGTTTCTGTGATGAAATGCAGATTTTACAAAGAATACGTAGCTCATTAAAGGGAAGCTGAATTCCAAAATTATTTTTTGATATATTGAACTATATCCTTTTCAGTTTAAATTGTGCCTGAGGGTTGGTTACAGGGACCGCGGAGTAAGTTTTCAATTGGGGATCACTGTTCCGAGTAACGCATGCGCAAGCATTGTAGGAGAGTCCAAGGACATATTTCCCCAGAAAACTTTAGAAACTTGAGCATAATGGGCATTCCGAAATTGCGCAGGGAACTGGGGTGAGTTTCAAAGTTTAACCAAACGATAATCTGACACCAACACATGAAAGATAACGTTTTGAGTTGTCATTTGACCAAGTTTGATGCTTTAGGGTAAACAGAGACCAGGTTATGGACCTTGAAATATGGTTCCAAATCCATAGAAACATATCTAATGTTGAGACAGCGTCCCCCCACAACCATATAAACTTTTACGTTTAATACGTTTTGTGACAACTGTAAAATCTCGTCATTCAACCACAATTTGATATAAGCCGAAATGAAAATCACGTATCCCTGCCTATTTTCAAGACAAATCACAGAAACCATAAAAAAATTTGGTCTATATGTCTAGACCAAATTTCTTTATAAAGACCAAATTTTTTTATAAAGACCAAATTTTTTTATAAAGTCTATATGGTTTTGCGGGACGCTGTCTCAACATTAGACACGTTTCTATGGATTTAGAACCATGTTTCAAGGTCCATAACCTGGTCTCTGTTTACCCTAAAAGCATCAAACTTGGTCAAATTAGAACTCTCAACTTGATCTTTCATATAGTGGTGTCAGATTATTGATTGGGAAAACTTTGAAACTCGTCCAAGTTCCCTATGCAATTTCGAAATGGCCTATAGAAACCCGAGAAATGTGCACATCTAAAATTGATAATCGCAAGAAATGGTCCTTAATTGATCTAATATGAAGTGCGTTATAAACATTTAAAGCTCAACTTTTTCATGTTAATTCAGTTTATTCTAGTAAAGACTTTTTAAGGGAATTCGGCAAAATTTTTGGAGGGCGCAAGCGCCCCGAAGTTTCCGCTCCCCCGCCTCCAGCTCCGCAGTCTCTGTGGTTACTCTTATTTTTGTTACATAATTATACCACTTCAACCAAAAAGTAATTACATATTCTTGACTTGCTCGTATCACAGTCATAACAATATCAAATTTGTCAGTTTTAAAAAAATCAAATACTTAAAATAGTGTTTCGTTTAGGGAGTCATTATGAACTTTAAACTTTACGTGTACATTGAACTAATAAAGAAATAGTTCCTATTCTAGCAATTTAACTAAATGGATTTATTTTACCATTTTTAGTATTTATGAAAAAGAAAAAAAGTTAATCCAAAATTACCAAAGCCTATACATCTTTTCTATATCGACTCTTTATAGTGATTTCTTCAAGTCATTTAACCTTTTTGACTAATTTTTTTTTACGTTCATTTTGTGCCTAATTTTTTACCTCGTGTGGCAGAGGTTCCCTTAAAATCCACCAAAGATAAGAATCGAAATTTAACTCCAAACGGTTCCGCATCATACTTCGTTGCACATTCGCAAAATTGTATAAGTCATGTGATCGTAAGCTTTTTGCTGAACCATTTTACCTGAAGTAACTTCGTATCATTTTAGTTTATATTCATGTTTTTAACCCCCATAACTAGTACCAACCACATATGAAAATGTGTAATTAATCACCTGAAACGGGTGTTACTAAAGTTCTCGTGTGCCCAGTACATAAATGTTCCCATCGATCCAGACAACAAGTCTCCTTGGCCACCACATCGCCGATTGCTACCTTCCAGTGAACAAACAACAACTGTAAACAGAAAAAGCTAATGGTTTAATTTAGCATAGAAGATGCTTCGCCAAATTCAAATTTAAAGTTTTTGTTCGTATGTTTAGTAAGGAAAGAAAGTTGATACAAAATAACACAAATCTAGACGACTCAAGGTAAAACGCTTTTGTGATTAAAAAATATAAAATTCGAACGAGGCCTAATACTACTATATGTCCGCTTAGATTATATACCAATAATAAAATGTACATAAATATTTATCAGAAAAATTGGTGAATATGCCCCGAGCGGGAATCGAACCCACGTCTCCCTGTATTTTAGTCAGGAGTTCTAACCACTATACCATCAGGGAACACCACGCTGGCAACGTTTCACGATTATTTAAGTTGGTTAATTTAACGTGTGAAGATTCCTGGGCCCAATCTGAAATGCAAATGCGGCATCATACTACAGGAGTGTGTTTCGACTTCGACATAAGGCTCAGATCCACTGAATAATACCAAATGTGAAGCATATCTGAAACAACAACAAGCAGCTCGGCCCAAGCCTATATACAAACATATATCAATGTATGTTGTAACAATTCCCGCTCAGGGCATATATATACCAATTTTTCTGATAAATGGTTATACAAAATACATTGAAAAAATGTACATAAGTATGTACGAAATGATAAAATTGAGTAAATTGAATAAAACGAATAAGGAATAAAGGACTGAAGCTAAAATAGAACAACAAGCGCTGTATTCTTCTCCGGGGGGGGGGGTGTATATAAAAGTGTGGTGGCTGTATACACCCCCAGAGGAATATAGCTTACTCGCTTTCTTTGTTCTATTTTAGCTTCATTTGTTCAGATTCATTTTAATTTTGTTCCCCTGAGCATTTACTCGTCTTATTCAATTTCATCATTTTACACATATTTTATTGATAGAAAACCTGCGCGGACATATCTTCTTTTTTATCCCTTATGATACCATTGATTGGCGAAAGCTAGGATTTTTAAAAACGAAAGTTAGATGAAATGCGTTTAGTATGATGTTGGGAACTTAAAATCGAGTTTCGTTTCCACTTGACTGGGATATTAGATTTCCAATGGACGCGGGCACTTTTCCAGGTTTCTTGTAAAATGATTTGATAAAAGTAGAGGTCTTTTGACGAATAGCAGTGTCTAAGAAACGGTCGGAGTTTTCTTCAACGGTAAAGCGAATATTAGGATGATATGAGTTCAGTGACTGTAGAGTTGGTAGGGTGAATTGGTTTTGCGTTTAGACAAGCAATCATCAACATCACTGTAACACAGTGGTGAGTTTGCTGGGGCAATAACATCTGTATCTAGTTTGCACATAGAGATGTTGGTAAGCGCCGGTGATAGGGAATTATTCATCCCACACCCGTCAATTTTGTTTGTAAAGGTTGTCGTTGAAAGAAAAGAGACATCCCTTTGTTACTCTCATAAGGAGTCGTTTCATGATGAGCTTTGATGCAGTAACGGGGAGTTTTTCTTCCTTATAAATGAGATGTAAGGTATGGTCGATAGCCTGTCGTCAAGTGGTATGGCAGTTAACAGTGATCTCAATCTACATTAATACAATGTTGGTATGTTCTTAAGTGACTATTTGTTTTCAGTGAGAAATGATAAATAATGGTCTTTGTTTGTCTTTCTTTACTTTAAACATATTGTTTTTGTCTTTGTTTTTTTTTTAAATTTTACTTGCAGTTCAAACAGAGCTGCCGAGCGGGTTAGAGAAAAAATTATATTAGTGAAGTAGCTATCTACATAATTACATGCACCTATAATTTGATTTTTTTTTTAAAAAAACATTGAAATGCATCAACGAGTAGATAAAACGCGTAATTTTGACAGCTCAAGGTTAAAATCTTTATACGATCATCGCTGCAGCCTAACTCAGGTACAATAGCTCAAAACTTCTGCATTTCTCTGACGGCGTACTAATGCTCTCAAGAAATCAGCTCTTTTTTCTTACTTGTCAATAAGCGCCGGCAACCGGAGATATCGCCGACTATTTGAATATTATCTCCGCTGACTTCAAATCTTATTGGCATCCCTGCGGTAACAAAACCTTGATTAAATAGTCAATAAATTATACATCTGTACAAATGTATTCTGCTGAAATTCAAACCTTTTTCTCCATCAGATATTACATCTTGCTTTCCCTTACGACAGATTGTTACTGATCCAAGTTTCTTACTCAACGCAATCACTTGTAAATTTCCGTCTTTTTCAGGATCTGGGTTACAATCAAACTAAAAGACAAAGTGTTAAGTGATAGAGTTGAATTGAAGATCAGTTTATATTTATCATTTGCTGGGCTATGATATAAACTTCATGTTTACTTTGAAAAGAAAAAAATAGTTAACCTAAAATTCAGAACGTCAGGAAAACATTAAGTTTGTGCTAAAATATAGACAAACAAAGAATCGTTCGAGGACTAAGTTTTGATACGGTGAAATAACAGTAGTCGTAACCAAACTTATTGGTTATCGAAATTAATGTACGAACGTAGAGTGCTTGTTTTTCTCAAGTTCGGTTTATTTTTGGTTCGAAAGTAAATACACTGCTTCTGTTCATTGGTAAAAATTTAAATTTTATCGCAATTCGTCTACCCGGCATGAATTAAAATGTAAAACGGTAGAAGGCACAAACCATATATAGAAGGGCATAAAGTTCGACTCGCATTTAGATGTCAATAATTGTAACAATTCGGAAAAGGTAAACATTTATTGATCTTGTTTTCTGGGTCGAACGCAGAATTGACAAAACTGATAAAAACTTGTAAACATCATATTGCTTGACTTTCAAAGCTGAAATTCCTGATTCTCGCAAACAAATTCAAGGTTTTTTAAAGTATATAATAGCTTGACTTAACAACTCATTAATCGCAAGTAATTATAGAAAAATTAAAGACGCGAAAAGCTTTTTAAAAATCATCTCGGAAACGTACAACAAAAGAGTCCATGGCACTTGCTTTACTGGTATTGAAGTAGAGCTCTACAATTTTGCAAACTTTATAACACCGAATAAAATTCGCTAGGTAAATTTGGACTCATGCAGCCAACACTTCTCCGCTGTGTCAAAGAAATTCATTTTTGCTTCAAGAACACAGGCAACCCAATATACGCTGTATGCAGCGTCTGGTTTATAATCTAAAACTATTTAAAGCTGTGCTTATAAAAACCGGCGTAAACACCTGAAATATTGTCTGGAATGTTTGTGTTGTAACCAATCACAATTACAGCTGTAAAATAGTTGTCATAAATGTAAATGAACTCGGTTGCGTATGTGTTTCTTCAGAAACAGTTTTATAAATTCATAACGTATACACCGAAGTCCACATTCACTCCGACGAAGGACTACGTCAATGTTTTAACAAAATTCTTTTCACTACGGTGTATAACTTATAAGTTTATAAAACTGTTTCATTCAAAATAGCTTTCGTTTGAATAAAAACTTCTTAAAAACAACTTAGCAAATAAAATCCTTTACAAGAAAAATGTCAGATGGAGCTAGCGCTTATCCCCAGTTTCTTTAGTGTTAAGTGGACGAAAGTCTTTGATTCTCTCTGGACGGGAAACTATATTAATCCATCCCAGATTAGCTTTTGGCAGACACTGTTCCTATAGCATGGACATTACACAGAAAAGTTTTTGTTGTTAAATGACTAACAGCAGGAATCAAAAGTGGATGGAACTTACCATCTTCTTGTAGAGTCGGGAGAATTCGATAACATTTGGGGTGAGAATGGCCTTTTTATAATCTTTTATTACATCTGGGTAGTTTGTGACCAAATACAATCCATCCTCAAAAGTAAAGAAAAGCAAGTTATAAATCACATATCAACCCAAACAACAACAAGAAAAATAATGATAACGATAAATAACTTAGAAATAATTAGAAAACTGCATTATACTTACAAGTATAAGGGGCTGTAATGATAATGAAGATGAAGAAAGAAGAAGACGACGACGAAGATAATGAAGAAGATGTGAAGAAAACAAGATGAAGAAGCTAGAAGTAAAAGAAGACGAAGAAGACAAAGACTACAAAGATGAAGACGACAACGAAGAAGACGATGAAGATGAAGATGATGAAGAAGACAACAAAGGTGACGACGCCGACGACGCTGAAGAAAAAGAAAAAGAACAAGAACAAAAAGAATAAGAACAAGAACAACAAGAACAAGAACAACAAGAACTAGAACAAGAACAAGAACAAGAAGAAGGAAAAGAAGACAACTACAATTATATTTAATATAAAAAATAAATAATACTTTTAAAGTTTCATGCTTTCTATATAGCAATCATAAGGTAGGTAGGAGCTAAAATTTACAACTAAAGTGGTAGAGTTGTTAAGTGATTTCACTGGTACTGAAATCTTGCCACAAGCTACGAGGAATTTTTTTAGAAGAGTAACTAGATCATTAACTACGCTCTTATCAGACAAACTTGTGAAAAGCAATCTCTGTCTCATACAAGCCCCTGCACGTCATGATCTAAATCAAATCATCACTTTTGCCAATCAATTGTAGAGTTGGTACAAAACTTGATAATCGTGTAACTTGGGATGGCTTGAAGGAAACAAATTTTAAATCTTTTCTTTTTCGAAGGTAATAAAACTCAGAAAAAGTTGCAACTAGTTTTTTTTTCATTTGTTTAAGGTTGGAATTGATTTAAGCAATTGACCATATATTTTGATCTTACACTGATTTTAACAACATTTTTTATTTACAATAATGGTATATATACAGTATATAAATATATACAGTTTAACCTGATAACCCGAACTGCCAGGGGATATTAAAACAGATTTCTTCGTTTTCGAGTTATCGAGTTTTCAACTTATGGGGATGAACTCTGCAGAGTGACCTTTGATATAGTATGGATGACAACCGCTGAGTTCATGTATCGTGTGTATCGAAATGCATCGCCAGTCAAATCTGCAAATCAACCTTCGATATCGTACGGATGACAACTAATGGGTGCATGTATCGTGTGTACCGAAATGCATCGCCAGTGGAATCCTATGCGAAATGTTGATTTGTGAAGAATGCTACTGCTCACAGCAATAAACAACTTACTGCATCAATGACTAGTTGCTTATCCAGTTCTTTTGCTTTTTCGATTACACCCTAATAGAAAAAGATAAAAAAATATCAAAATTTTTGTTTTTTCAACTTTGCAACCAACAATCTATTGCAAATCTGACATACATTTTTTATTGGAATTTAAAAGATGCAAAGCTCTCAAATCTCACACATTGAGCGCAAGTCTCTTGCACTTTGAAAGAAACTCACTCTCACGTCGTTTAAACAAACAAATCTCCAACCCTTGCACACTTTTCTACCGCACATCTAAGGTAATTTGGATTCTGGAATCCACGAAACATTTTCTCATGAAATACAGAAAACATTTACTTGTAGAATCTGGAATCTTGAAACTATTGATGGGTTTCATAAGGTTCCAGTTCAACACACATGGTGGTCAGTTATACAAAAGAATTTCATTAGAATCTAGTTTGAATCTCATTATTTGACCTCCATCTGCCATTGTGTTATATCCTCGTGGGACTTAGTGAAACCCAAGAATTTGCTTGTAGAATCTGAAATCCTAGTCTCTGGAATCTTTAACCCAGCCCTAGGAGTCCGGAATCCCACCAGTGACTGGGATCTAGCCCTAAAATTGGAACCCGGAATCCAATGCAGTTGAATGTGGAATCAAAGACTGTGACGCATTTCCTTAGTTGGGGCGAAATCAGTTATTGTGCTTTTTAGCTTCCTGAACTGCTCACAATATTGAAAGAAAACGTTTTCATCAATTTCAATATGTATTGTTTGAGTTTCAACTTTGAAACCTGGTTATCTCAGATCCTGAAGACCTTTAGAACAGTAAATGGTTTCACAATTTGGTGCATTTCAGTGATTTGGGAAGTGTAAAATAATAAATAATTAATTCCAAACATTTTACGGAACAGCATGCGCCCGATCGAAATGGAATTTATTAGCTCTCACTTTAGGCGCTTGCTCATACAATATCTCACTTTTTAAAAAAGTTCCAAGTTGAAAGCTCTGAATATGGCTCGTATCGTTGGTAAAGTTAGTACGGTGTAAAATCTCTGCTGTTCAGTCTGAACTCCACCAGATTCCGAAATTTATAATGTTAACCGTCCGTGACTAAAGCTTCATTTGCGTAAAATCTTATAGGTACCCCTTTTTGCCTACTGTAGACTTAATTACAAATTCATGACACACAACTGAAATGGTGAGAGCGCTGACTACCTTCTTTCAAACAAAATGTTCAGTTAAAGTGAGTTTCGTCTATATAATTACAGATCCCAGGTCCCCTCAGCTCCCTGTGCTAGAGAATTAGCTCCTATAGTAACATTTAGGGATTTACCATAAACAGAACGAAGTGCCAACCAACTGGCAATAACATGAGTGCATAAGTCCCAGTCTTTAAATGTAATTCTGAATTTTTTGATGGCTATCGCTGATAGCAAAGTTAGTAGAGTCGACTGGTTAGGAAACTTGATGGCTTTCTTTGTTACATGTTTTTGTTCTCCTTTTGCCTATTGAAATATGTTGACAGTGCACAAATAACAAAAGGCTTTGAGATGTAAATGAGCAAACGGCCAATAGACTAATGAAGCATCACACCTAGAACAAATTTTTGAAAATGTGAGACTTTTAAGCTTAATCCCTGAAGGTCAGCAGCTCAACATTAACACTGATGGGATAAAAAACAAGATTCTTTCTGTATATCAAGAAAAATAAAGAATGAGTGGCACTTAAATAAAAAGGGGTTCTGGACTTTCCAGGAGATAATCTCAAGTTTTTTCTCTTCAGGTTTTTTCTTTTCTTTCATTTTCAAAGGTGAATGGAAGTTTGTTGAGCTGTCGGAAGCAATTGCAAAAAAATTTGTATGACACTAGATTGATCAATAAATCGGAAAGTTTTAGTGATGTGTTTTTTTATGAAAGCAACATTTCATTTCGTTTCCACTTGGATTTGATGCACGATTTAGCACTTGGATTGCAGTGAACTCTGTTTAGTTTGATAAGACGTGGAATTGCAGCAGTCAAAAAAATATGTCATTGAATGAAGCTACTCATTACAACTTCAGAAAGAATGGGAATTAAAGCTATACTGCCAAAAAGTAACAAACAGTTTGCAGTTTTGGCTGATTACCCTCAACTTTACGTATTGGAGTTGAATTTGCTAATTCCCATTTACAAATACTTTTTGTAATAAATACACTTGTGGTGTTCACAATTAGGTTTTAACGTTTTACAGTTCGTTTTGCCAATTATAAACCCACTGAAAGTAATAGTTGTTTATTGACATAATTATTTTAAAAATAAATCCATCAATTTCAATAACAAATATCTCTTTAGTAAACAAGTAATCGGTGATTAATTTTAGTTCTAGTTTACATTCTCTGATTTTCAGTAAAGTGAAAAACAATGGGAGCAAGGTCACGTGGCTAAAGCTTTTCCTCTACAACCATGATTAGTAAATAGCTTGTTAATCAAAAACAATATTCTAATGAGACACACCATCAACAAAAACTAATATTATTATAATTTTATATTAATCTATTCTAATTTTTACCACTGTTTTTTTGATGATGACTGGATCACGGCCAAGTCCTGGGCCAACCACAACCGAATGCATTCTCTCCAGCCAGCTGTAAATATTGCTAAGATCTGTACTCTGATCTCTAAAGGAACAAAAAATAGAAGTCAACTTAGTTGTTCTTAGTATGAATTATCTGCAGCAGCCAGTACTGACAGTACAGCTGTTAAGGCAGTGGTGCCTCTAGTATCGCGGACTGGAGACTAGCAAGGCCGCAAGGCCTGCATAGGCTGGACACTAGTAAGGATGCAAGAAACTGCTAGGGCACGGCATGTTTTGGGAAGCCAGTATGGTGGCCAGTTTATAGTTTTGTTGTTGAGTTTCATTACACTATTAAAGTGCTGACTATCAATCTGGCTTTGGTAGATAAATTACTCAGATCATGCAAATAAAATGAGAAATATTAGCTTCCCACCTCCTATTTCAGAACTCTAACCACCTCAGGGATTGAGCTAAGGGTTTATGAAAAGTAGCCAGCCAGGTTCGTAAGTGAAATTTTTTAGAAGCCCGGCCAAAAATCTAGGAGCCGGACTTTGTTTACATAGTAATAGTTTCAATTGTATTTCTAAGTGAAGTTTAGTTTAGTAAATTCAAATTAAAAACAATTGTACTATAAGATATTTCCCTGTAAGTGTACGACAGAAAACAAGGCTTAATTCTTAAATTCGTGATGTTAGGGTTATTTTAATTTTAAAAAAAAGTGACAAGGCTTTGGTGTTGCACGCTTTTTCTATAAGAACCAGTAACTTTCGGCTGAGGCTGAACTGGTTTGTTTTTCGTGTGTTCGTTTGTCTGTTTTGAACTGTGTACAACGCTCGTGGACATGTAAAGATTTTTGCAAAGTAGCCATCAACTTTGATGAAGAATACGATATAAAGAATTTTTTAAGTTTTGAATAAATTGTTTATATTTCAAGTAGAGTATGATGATGATGGTAAGGTCTCCTCCTAGTCATTGGAGTAGCCTTCACCAAGGAAGTTTCTAGATTTAATCATCGTCCTCTTCTTCACTCTGTCAGCCATATCTATCATAT
>JAOBBB020183241.1:0-12037 GCA_025331005.2 Zoanthus gigantus
CTGGGAGCTAACCTGCGATGGATTAGTGTCCCGTCCAGGGGGAGTCAAAGACTCTCATCCGCTTAACACTACGGAAATCGGAGATAAGTGCCGGCTCCATGACCCACCTGGCTCGTAACGGATTTAGCTAGTTTAGCTTATATTCAGTCTGACACTGTTAAAGTCGAAATCGTTTGTTAAACGTCAATGATATGTACTGTACTCCTGTAAGAACTTGTGTAATCCGGCACACTTGGTAATGATGTCAGAGACACCGAAACGTAGAGCTTTAGTAAAGTCACGTAGTCAGTAACATTCGTAGTTCTCCTACCTTTTAAAAGATATTCGTGTGCGATGAAGTTATGAACCCATTTTGTACCTGTTCCAACTCCAAACAATGTTACTAGGTTCTCATGATTTAGAATCCTATGAAAAAAGATTCTGTCTTGAGACTATCTGGAGTTTCGATAAAGCTTTTCCCTTAGGTTACAAAATTATACATAGATAGAATGTCCTTAATGACATAAAAAAGAGCTATTAACTAAAATAAAACATTACAATATACAAACTTGGCGGCAAAAGTTACGAACTGTGTGACAATCAAAAACAAGACACTTTTCGCAATATCATTTACGTAACTGTCAGCTAGTTATGAACGCATAAATGGAATTATACTGTTGAAGAAAATAGGTCTTAAAACTCTTATCTGAAAACCTCTATGTGCAGCTGTTAGTATTTGGTAGTGAGTCGACCTGACATCCTCCATCCCCTTGTAGTGAGATTAACGTGCATGCTTTTTGGCGGAAAAGTAAAAAAAATCAACTACAGTTTATCAAAGACAATTTGACATAATATTAAGTGATATTCAATATTTTCTAGGCTCTGCCAAATTGCTCCCTTATGAAGTTGTAAGTAGTCTATTCTTATCACAATTAAGATTGCCTTTTCGTGCATGATCCTTAAAATGCGTTGTATGAATAGTTTATCTGTAATTTACTGTAAGTGACTGTGACGGGGTTTGCAGGCATGTTACTGCTGTAGTTTTAAAACGAGGAGGCAAAATAGTACCTTTGCATTTCAAATAAACAAAGATAAGAAAATTATTTCAGGTAAAGTAGATAACTAGCTCTCGCTCTTGGTAACGAAGTCTCTAAAAATTCCCACAGTTCAAATTAGCAAGCATTGAAAAAACAGATATCCTACTGACATCATGATTCTTGCTTGGTTGTTAAACTGTTCCTTTAAGAGATCCGAACTGCCTTCTTTTAGCAAATGCACCATCGCTGGTTTGTTGTGGAACTTTCCAGTGAGCAATGCCTGGGTAAATAAGAACGGCTATTCTTACGACATGGCCACTTTCCTAAATATATTACTGAAATATTAGAATCCAATAATAAGTGCGTTATAATTCAGTCATTAAGTATTACGCTCCATGATAGAATAATACTTTGACAGCACACTTGTTTTGTGAGATCTCTTTATTAAACTTACTATCGCTTTTATTGTGCGTTTTTGCTTTCTCGAGTTTAAGCACTCTATTATTCAGGAACAAAATATGCAGTGAGCTATCACTTGTCGAGGAGCTAAAAGAATACATTTTTCAAATACTCTGAGCTGCAATGAGGAGTCCTCAAAGAACAAAACAATATTATCTTCATAACTTCATTTTACACAAACATTTTCTGGGTAGAAAAAAAAATGTAAATTTACACCGAGGTGGAAGAGAAGACTGTTTACTGAATTGTACTCTTTCGATGAATGTGTGGAACAAAAGTATAGAGGTGGCTATATAGTTATGGAAAGATCGATAATGCAATAAGGCAGGTATGTAAAAAACAAAACAAAATAAAAGGATAGAGATGTGTCAGAACAAAATATGTTAAAAGACAAAAAAACTTTGCGAAACGTTCATTTATCCCGTTTGGATTTAGGGTACCCAAAGTGTGAATAAGTCGCATTTCTTTGGTTTTGCGCATGCGACAACTGTTGCCGCCTTTGATGAGATATCGACCGAATGCAACAAAATTGAAGATGTTATGATTTGAAGAATTAAAATGGCGAGAGGCAGTTTTAGAAATAAGATCGTTTTTGCGTATGTCATAGAGGTAGTCTCTGATGCGATCACCTAAACGGCGGCCTGTTTCTCCAGTATACAACTGGTAGCAATGAGATAATTGAATGTAATAAATAATGTTAAATATATTGTAATCGAAATGGTTGGTAATTTTAAGAGCTGATGAGCCCGTAGCAGAGTTACGAGAAATCATAAAGGAAAAGTTGGATGTCCTTCCAGGAAACGACACAGCATCCATTTATGACATTTTCTGAGTAGTGAGACTCAGTGGTCAAGATGCTGGATTTGCACGCAATTTTTCCTGTCTCAAATATTGCTCTAACTACTATCTGGATTTGTCTTAGGTGATCTGTGAGTTATTAAACCACATTTTTAAATAGCCAGCTGTTGGCTTGCCTCCAACTAGTTGGAATTTTAAAGTTTGTTGTGTGTCATTCTTGAAGATATTGGTTGGTTGAAAGATTAAATTGAAGAATTAGTCTGACGATGTAACCACTTCAACAGGTAAGGAGATTTTGATCACATTATTTGTAGTGCTTACCCACGGTAAAGTAGTTTCAATTTCGTCTTCTTGCTCAAAGTTTTGCCAATCAATCTTCCAAAGGTCTGAGAATAAATTGGAAATTTTAGTTGAATCCAACTAAAATTATCAAAAACAGCAAGCTTTGAGATGTGGTTACAGAAGATTAAAAGTAAAGATGACACTTACGAAATGGTACTAATCATCTCCACATCTGAGGCCACCTAGGTCCGGGCATAATCTTATAACCTTCATGTAATTAGCAGTGAGCTGTGATAGGCTTTCCAAGGCTGCTAATACACAGGTTTTACCGTAACTCACAATTTGCAACGTGTCAAATTATAGTAGCTGCAAGTATCTTATTATTTGCAAGTATTTTACATGGATATACTGTGGTTCAATTTTTTTTTCTTGGTTTGAACTGTATTTTCTTTTGTTTCAAATTATCAAACATTACAATAATCAAAAACAAAGAAAAATAAAATTCGAACCAAGAATAAAATTGAACCTCAACATAAACATTTGAAAATAATCCAATCAAAACATCAAATCTAAGTTACCTTCAACGTTTTTCCTGCTTGGAAACTTGTCTATAATCAGCCCTAATGCTGAGGAAATAAACAGAACAGCATGTGTTGCTTGGAATTGGTTCAACCTCGTACCCAGGCCCTTTCTTGGATAGGAGGTTGATATCGGTCAAGTAACTGTTTATATTACATCACATAACGTTACACAAAGATTTGTTTTTCCCAGAATGCTTTAGTCCAATTTGTTGCAATCAGCAATAAAATTTTCTTGTTCCCTAATTATTGTCTTGCGGACCAGAACTTAAAAGAATAACATAACTCCAACGTTAAACATGTTTTCAAAATGATTAATTAATCTAAACTATTTTCTCATTAATAATTTTTATTCTAACCAAGTAGATAACACATTAACACATTGACTTGGCGTTATAATTGTGGATCTAATGAACAATAGAGCCGTTTTGATACAAAAGTATGCTTCATTATGGTGTGCATTAACCCAAAAACTATTTCGGGAAAAATTCCTGAGAACTGATACATCATTCACTTTCAAACCATATTTAGAGAGTACCTTGTAATACTTGTCGGTACCTCATTGGTTTACATCGAACAGTTGGATCATGCGAGGTGCGGCTGGCAACTTTTTTTTGTAGAAATATTTTTAACTATTTTAAATTTCAAATTTTTTCCTTTGACCGAAATATTTTCATTGTTTGTAAACAAATGAGGTACCATGAAATACTGCAAGGTACTCTCCAAATATGGTTTGAAAGTAAATGACGTATCAGTGTCCCAGGATTATTGCTATTTCAACAGGACGCACAACTTCAGCTACAGTTTTTTTTTGTGGCTACTTCAAATTACCTCCTTTTGCTTGAACTGACTACCAAAAGCTTCTTTCCAAAGTATTAAATAAAAAGTTCCGGGTTACTATTCTTAAAAGATAGGTTAACAACGCGAATAATTAAGATTTAGTCTTTCAATAATCTTTGAGCAAATATATATATACATTATCTTAACGTTATAAGGCATACTTATATCAAATGGTGCTAAGATGATCGTCTTCTTAAAAGTAAATGTTAAAGTAATTGTTGTGTAACATATTTACCAGAGTGTTCCAAGAAAGATGTTCTTTTATACAATTACAGTAAACTGACCAGTTACAGTACATTGACCCTCCAGTAAGCCTCAACTTCAAGTTACTCACTTCCTGAATGTTGCTTGCACTGATCCATTAATTGTTGAATACTCTCGAACTGGAGAAAATTGGCGTAGTTAATGGAATCGGATGTGTCCTTTAGGCGATACTTTTGGGTGTCTTCATTAAATGATATTTCCACGTGCTTGATACTATTTTCCGTCCTATAAAATTCGACAACATTCTTGTAAATTTGAACCCAGAGATTCACACTAAACGATTTGATACATGTCTTTATATCATTATGTTAGAACAAACAAAAAATGGAGAAACTAACGTTCAGTTCCTCGCCTTCATTAATGTAATAATGTCTAAAAGCACAGATTAGAAGCAGTAAAAAAAAATTCTACTGCTGCAGCAACCATTATTGGATCATCCATTGTTGTTAAGAAACAACTTATTCAGCTCATAAACATTGTATATACAAAGACAAACCACTACAAATTGTATGTTTATCGAAGGACGATTTACAAGCAAAGTAACCAAGATTTTTCGGAACCCAAACATTTTTGGTTGGAAATGCCACTTTTAAAGACTTAAAAATCCAATTAATAGGACCGGAAACCAAAATTGCCTGCGTTGACTCCACCAATTGGAAAATCTGGATATAGTAAAGGCAAACAAAAGTGCATGTGTAGATTCCAGAATCAATGAAGAACATTTTGAGTTACCTTCTGTTCTTTTACTGAAAGGGTAAACAAATAAATGTAGTCCAGGTTTGATTATTAGGAATAAATTAATGCGAGATGTAAATCATTTCTATCTAGATCTTACCTGAATGACAAAACATTTCCACAATTGCTTTTCTTTCGCAGTATGAAGCAGCCACAGGACTGTTAAAAATAAATTGATGAAATAAAAAGTCCACATGAATGTAACAAGTTTAACAAAACAACTAATAATGATAAAACACTGATGTAAATAGTAAACTAACCTGCTCTCTTAAAATTGCGTTTGTTAATGATGTTGGAATTTCTCCAAAGTACCATCTATAAACATTATGAAATGAAGTAACTTTAATATTAACAAAAGATTAGCGAAAAATGTTAACACGAAAGAAACAAGGTATAAGGAATCAATCCTTTAGTAACTAAATGAAAAACAAATTTATCAAAGTTAATGCAGATACCACAGATAATGTTTACGTATGAATTCGAGAAATAAAAAAAATGAAGGTTGAAAGTTTTAGAGGGTATAAAAATTGGAAACTGTTAACCAAAACGAGCCTAGTAAAGAGACAACTCACGGTTCTTGCTTGTAATCTTTCAATGTCAGATAGCTTGTTGGAACAATTCCAAACCCACTGGTACTAAAAGAAAACAATATATGAGGACTTTATAATACAAATTTCCAACATGATACGGGTGTTTTTAAAGATTCTATCTGTTTGTAAGACTTTTAAAGCAGCCACTTACGATGTCGCTGAAAAAGCTTGCCACTCATGTTTTCCAGAAGCATCAGTGATGGTAAGGTGGTCTCCCTAGTTTGAAGGCGATTAAACAGGATCAGTTTTTCATTCAAATCAAACGCGGAAATTTTTTAATCGCGAGTTTGTAAATGTAAAGTGAGGGGGAAAAGGGCCAGAGCAGTGAAGAGGTGGTAAACAGGGCAGTAAGAGTGGCAGTGATGGGGGTGGTGATGGCGGTGTTAAAATGAGGTAATGAAAGTGGGAATGAAGAGAAAATAAGAGGTGCAACTGACTCTTTCAAAGTATCATGTAATAAAATAATAAAAGGATTTATCTGTTTGGTACCAAAAAAGTTGCTTATTGTATTAAAGCTTTCTAATGCTAACATGTTTTCACATATTCCCTTTACCTCCGGCCATATTTGAAGATTTCACATTTGTTTCTCGCATTAAATGACCACAAACTGCAAATATTTACTTTTCATTACTGAGCAATTAGCCCATACCACTGACGGAGGAGAGTGACCAAACACTATAAAATGAGACAAAGGCATAGGACAGACATAACCTTCTCTGTCCCACAGCTCATTGCACTCAAAACGGGAAGAAAGGATTGCGAATAAAATAGAATTTGAAACAACTAAACTTATTGTCTGCAGGTATTATCCACCTGACGTACCTCTTGGAATGGAAGACTTTCAGGTCGATCGGAAGTATAGGATTCTTCAGCTACAACACCAAAACCTTTGAACGGTGTCGGAGGAGAAAGCTGCAATTGCACAATATAATGAAAGATATTTTATTTCCATTTTATTTAATAATTCTTCGTCTGTAAGATTTACGCAAATAAATAGCAAGAAATACGCACAAGACAGCGGAGCAATTACAGCGTCAGTCAATTACATGGCATTAAAACATGGCATTGAAATAAACAAATAGAAAATATCACACATTATAAATGATTGAAAACAGCCAGATGGTTGGTGTACTATATCATAATTTTTTCTTGGTCATATAACATTATGGTTCTTATCGTTCCTGCAGTAGCAAGGTTTTTAAGGACTCTAGGCCAAGTTCTCTGGGGTAGTTCATTACAAATTGTACAAGCCCTGACAAAAAAAAAGCGTTGTTTTGTCACTGTTTTACATTTCTTAGGTCTAAACAGTATTGACAAACTTATAACTCTGCCCACATTTCTTATGGCAGGCAATGCTTCTTGATTTACATAGATCATCTTATTTACAGCTTAATCATAACCCACAATAATGCGATACTCAAACAAATATGGCAGGGGACTGGTGTTTGGCCTGGTGGGCTATTTCACATGGAACGAGAAGGTTCAAAATGTGATTCATTGCTTGCCGTTGTACATTTTTGACCTGGAGCGCATACTTGTAAGGCGCACCCCATGTGACTGCGAACAATCTTAATATACAATGTACGTCCCGTTTGGGTGTTTCGGATGATCTTTGAGGCTTTTAGGGCCAACGTCTTGGTATATGAGCACAAATTTAACTTTCTGTGTTATACACTGGTGCTTGATTTAGATTATTAAAAGAAGATTCAAAGATTTTGTGCATTTAACGAGATTCGTCAGGTCCGATTGTTGGACAGCACAGTCTATGGTATGTAGATTCCGTAATGTCGAAATTCTTAGTATGATTGGCGTAACATGTTGGGATAGAAAGCGTTATAGACAAATGTGAGAACTTAGCGGACTAGGGACCCCCGTGGTGTTTGGAAGTTCCTGGACTTTTACCCGCTATCGGATATACAGATATGACTCGAAACATTTAAGCAAATTATCAGAAATGTTATTAAAGTTGAAGCTGAAGGAGGTTTTGAAGCAAAAGGGCGCTGTCCACCTTGTCAAAAGCTTTGCTTATTCCTTGATAAATAACATCTGTTTGCTTAGTTCAGGCGAGTTAAGCTCCAATACAGACAAGTACAGCAATCAGTTGGATTACATAGAACTTGTATGGCAAAAGTCCGTGTTGTATTGGTCTGATAAGTGTGTACTAGTTGGTTCTTAGCCATGACAACACACAGCGCTCCACATCTTAGAAATGGCTGGGAGAAGAGGAATTGGTCAATAATATAGCTCTCAACATATTCTATCTTTCCTTTCGAATTCTTGAAAACAGGAACAATGTTTTCCAGTTTACACCTTACTGTTACCACACCTTCTGGGAGTGGTTTATTGAACAGCAATAAATGGAAGGCGCGATCAACGGTTTCTTTCAGTAGGCCCACAACTGCCCCGTCAGATCCGGTTGCTTAGTTAATATCCAGTTCTTTTAGATATGTTCATATTATTTTAACTGTGATCTAAAATCTGTTGATAACATTGTAAGATTTTACAAATAGTTATTGTATTTCGGACCTAACGATCGTTTATCTAATATCTAATCACAATAATGATGATGAATTCCAAGAATGGTGTATAAAAAAGATTGCGATGAAAGTAGTGAGGACTCTAAACTGATGATGTTCCCGCGGTTGTTGATGATGCTTGTGGCGATGATCTTGATTGGCTATTGTTAAATAAACTTATTGTCTTCAATAAAGTTTCGTAAACGTCACAGGTATAGCATTAGAGCTGCTAACATACATCAAAATAAAATAAAATAAATTCAAACCTGTAGAGGTTGTTTTCTGTCCTCCAATAATCCTGTGGACAACAAAAGAGTCTCGTAAGAGTCTTTAGGGCCTCGAGAATGAAAGTCATAGATCCGCGTCAGGAAAATTTTAAAACCACACGAGGCTCTGTTTCTTTATTCATTATTTGCCTTTGAAGCCATTACAGACTGTTCCAGGTATCATTAACTTGGCTGTACTACCTGTATTTAAGGAAACTAAACTATTTGATAAATGTAGCGCTTTAATTAATAGTGTAGATAATTTGGAACTTGTTGCTTTTCTCACAAAGTATTCTTTTATGAAATAATGGTTTTTCTGTAAATTAATGACAAGTTTAGGTGGTAGCTTTCGGGCTTGCAGGGGATGGACGCAAGCCTATGGTTTTCATTCTTTTGACCTAAAAGTTCAAAGAGAAGTTTTGAAAATTTTTTTAAGGATAGCTGTTGAAAGCACCTAGCCAAATCTACATATGGTTCACTCGGTTTTCATACTTAATCCTCTTCAGCTATATAGTTAACAACTATCTCCCAAGGGGGAGATGAATAGCGAGAATTATCCCCGAAAGGGGAGATGAATAGCAAGAATTACTCACCGAAGTGGAGGTGAATATACTTGGCTTTCACTGACACTGAGGTGAATAATTAAATTAGCATATACCCAATGAGAAACACGCTTTGTTTAAAAAAAAAATTTTTTTGTTGTAATATGTTCCGTTTCACTTTCTTACACAGAGATAAAATTTTTGTATGCATTTCTTGAGCTCACTCTTTGACATTCTTTCCACTTCTGTTTCGAACTCATTCTGCTGTTGAAACCACTCTGTAAGAACGAAATCATTTTGTTTATTTATGTATTCTGAAGTCGGCAGTTTTTTTTATTTAGATGCACATGAAGTTGTTCATGAATCAAACAATTATTAAAAATTACCTCGAAATACGTTCACACCAATTTTTTGGTATTTTCGGGGAACTGCCGCATTATTTATTTCTAAAATTTTAGCTTCGCTGACACCTTTTGGAAACCACGACGCCATCTTGTTTTCCCGATTGCTAATCAGTGAATATCCTTAATATTCACTTTTTAGGGAACCAATCAGAGCGAGCGAAAAATACTATTCGCTGGTTGGATATATGCTAATGGTGGATGTATATCGAGACGCGAAGCGCAAGGCACCGAACTTGAAGCGGATAGTTGTTTTAGTATTTACCAAAATAATGGGATAAACATGTACTTTATTTTCAAAGAAACAATACAATACAAAACGTTTTTCTATTTTTAGCACGCGCGCTTCCCGTCACTTTGACTTCCGCCTGGATATCGCGAATTACGGGAGCCAATCAGAGCTCGCGAAAATTGATATCGGTTGTTTTGATAAATACTAATTCATGCTATTTGCAACTACTCACCCAAGATGGTGCAAGGTTTACATCCGGGATTTTGATTCAGTTTGGTTGCTGAGCAGCATGTCCAGGATTTACCGTTGTATCTTCCCGCATGAAAATGAGACCGCCATATTGGATTTTCCACACATACTAGTTTAGTATAAAAACAGAAAAAAAACTGTTGAAACAAAAACGTTAAAGAAACCTTGTTTTGAAATGTTTTAGATTAAACTTAAATTACAAATATTACGATTGAACTAACCTGATCTTAAGGATGCCAACCACGATTTGAGTTCGTCTTCATCATGAGCACACAGGTGAACTGTTCTGGTTCGCTCCTCCGTTTTTGATTGACTTTGATAATAAATCTAAATAGCATAACGTGTCACCACCATCGTTAACACAGAGGCTAACAAGTTACAAATTACTCATATAGTTAGCAATTATTATCAATATTATTGATTCAAATAATCATTAGCTGTACTGTAGCACTTTGATATATTTCAAGATCAACAGTTTCTGCAGTTGAAAACTGGTATATAAAGAGGCTCCTCCATTTTTAACACTTTTCTGAGTATGCAGCTTAACGTTTTATCACTAACATCATAGCATTTACTTTTTGTTCTATTTTATGTTATGCCAAAATCTACACTCCGCCACCCCCTTGAAACTGAGAAACAGCTCACCATACACGACCATGGCTTGCCTTTGATTCTCCTTCGCAGTCTTTCGCCAGAGTGAATGGACTCGGATTAACTCCGACGAAGGACTACAGCCCGAAACATCAGTTCTATAATTGCATTAGTAAATATTCGTTTCTCATTGAATTCTTTTTCTTATCACTGTAATTAGGTTGACTAGTTTCCTCTGTCTTCATATAATCCACTCTTAATTCGTTAATATTAATATTATTAAACTATAATTATTGCTGCGGAGCGAGCGAACAGCAATACAAAAGTATTTAAAATCTAAAAAAAAATTGATTTCATCTGTTTGCTCTTTTTTAACCACACTTCATTGCGTTGCAACTAGAATGCACTGCGCGCCCTGGAAGTCTCGTTTCAATCAGTTATGCTTACGCAAACCAAACAAGAGACCAGAGAACTTTATACTTTGTTAAATAAAAATATCCACAGCATTCTCATAGCTTTTGAGTTCACTAGTTTATTATCATGATTAATATGACGGAATGGTTGGCGCAGTTGGTAAAATCTGCCTTTGCCGCGATACTTTGTGCGACTTCTTTTCAACTTTAGCTTTCCTTCCGGGATCAGTAAACAATTACCTGCAGCTAGTGTAAGCATGGATTATTGTCCCGTCCTGGGTTAGTCAAAGACTTTCATTCTCTACGGAAACCAGAGATAAGTACCTGCTCCAAAGAGTCCTTGCACGGGCATTAGGCTCGGAAAAGAATTAGCTTGTATCATTATTATGTAAATGTAACGCTTTAGCTCTGGCTGATGTTGTACCGACATTACACCAAAGAATCAAGCCATAGCCCATGGCTAAAGGTTCTTTTGTGTCATTCCTTCTCCTTCAGCTTTCCAACAGCTTCCTTAAAATCCTTGCTGTGCCTAACAAGGCTGTTTTCTGCAACAATTCTATTCTCATGGTAATCCCTAGCTTCTCAAGCCATGCATCAAACTTTTTGCTTACTACCCCAAGTGCGCCAACAACTATCGGTACCACTTCCAGATGCCTGATCCCCCATAGTTTTCTGACCTCTCTCTTCAGTTCCTGATATTTCTCAATCTTTTCACCTTCCTTTTCATACTGTGGCGCCAGGACCAATCGGCGGTCCGCCATGTTTTTGTGTTGTTGTTAGCTGAGAGAACCGACATTTTGTCTGCAATTACTATACATACACTCTGTGATCCCAGGGTGAAGCTATATCCACAACTCCTTCTCAACTACTACTATAACAGGTCTTCTGGCTTCGATAACATGGTCACACTGTATGTTCATATCCCACAAGATTTTACATCTTTCGTTTGCCACTACCCCTTTCGGTTGATGTTCATACCATTTCTCACTTCTGTTCACGTCATACTTATCACAGAGTTTCCAGTGGACCAATCTTATTATTATTATTATTATTATTACTATTATTATTATTATTATTATAATTACTATTATTATTATTATTATTTGATAATATATACAATACTAAAAATTTTAAAAATTGGATAATATATAAAATGCTTAAAAATATATAAAAGTTCATTGTCTATTTAAAAAATATAGCTCCTTCTGTAGTCGCGATCTCTATGTCATAGTTATTAAAATCGAAAGGTGTTCGTCTCTTCACTC
>JAOBBB020183323.1:0-12036 GCA_025331005.2 Zoanthus gigantus
AACAAAAATAAGGGAAGAAAAAAAAACGAGGGAAGAAACATAAGAGAAGAAAAAAAATGAGAGGAGGGAAAAAAAAGAAAAAAAAGGTAAGCCACCCAGTTTCGAACCGGCGACCTAATGATCGCGAGGCGTGCGCTTACCAATTGCACTACACAAGACACTACAACAAGCGCTCGGAAATTTGTGTTTATATAAAGCAGCGTGCACGAGTTCACTCATACGGACATACAGA
The DNA here is from genome assembly GCA_025331005.2 of Zoanthus gigantus. Taxonomy (NCBI): domain Eukaryota; kingdom Metazoa; phylum Cnidaria; class Anthozoa; order Zoantharia; family Zoanthidae; genus Zoanthus; species Zoanthus gigantus. The sequence goes on from JAOBBB020183323.1 coordinate 233, forward strand.
CAGACGGACGGACGGACGGACGGACACGGGTCGTAACATAGTGGCTTCTACTATGAAGCAGATAGCCACAAAAACTAATGAAGAAGTATTGGAAAGAATAGGAGTTGGGAGAGAGCTATTGTCTTCAGTGAGAGGTGGACAAATGAGGTTCGTGGGTCACGTAGTTAGAATGCAGGAATTAGAGCATCTTTCTCTCATTGTTAAGATTGATGAAAGAAAACCTAGAGGAAGACCTAGACAAAAATACATGGATGGACTGGTGAGAGTAACTGGAGGAAACATGTCAGCAGCTTAGTTGCTCCAAAAAGAACAAAAGAGAGAGGTCTGCCGAGCCATGATTGCCGACGTCCTTGAGGGTATGGCACCTAGATAGAAACATAGACAGAGATACTGATATTATGATTATTTCCGTATTTTAAAAAACGTTTAAACAAGGTAAACATAATTTACATGACCGGTATGACTGTTTTCCAAATTGACTAATTAATTATCGTTTAATAGCTAACCTGCGGTACCCCTGCTCCAATCACTGCTCCACTATGAATCATGGGACCTTCTTTGCCAACGAACAATCCTGACGTCAGAACAAATGCTAGATATAATGTACATGCATGCATTCTTACATTTAAAACTGTTTGTACAGGACGGCGAGCCTTGTAAGTGCGAAATACTTAAGTACAGCAAAATATATATGAAAACAAGGAAAATGAGAGTAAATTTGTAACTATAATTTTTTTTTATTGTCAAGGCTTCTTATCACAGCCACAGGTATGTGATCTTTGTCTCAACACGGAGCATAAAGTACTCTCTAAGGGAATATTAGTACAAAATAATTCAAAACAATTCTACACATACTATAAATATATAATGATATTGATATTAAATACGCAAAAAAATTTAACAGGATATCTGTATAGACATCTCAAGACATAACTACAATGCTGGTGAAAAAAAATAGCAAAACAGTTATTGTTCATCAGCAGGATACCTAAATTCTACATGTGATATTGTCTCTAAAATTTCTAAAAACCGTTTAAATGTGACAGGCACTTGCTGCTTTTTCGCCTCAGTAGGTAAGTTGTTCCAAAGAAAGGGCCCTTGAATATTGCTTAACATCTTCAAGTGCTTTGATACAGTGTTGGGCCGTGATATATAGAAAGTATGAAGTAACTGACTCGTGCTACATGCACTAAGACAATCTGGTATGATGGCTTTTAAAAGCATTGAAGCTTGAAGTATATTTATTGGCTTCTTATGCACATAGCGGCAACAATCGTTTCATCTTTGCAGTACATCATTCACGATAATCATTAACCATTGTTCACCTCTATATCGTGTAAAGGACCATTAAAATGACCCTGCTCCCAACAGCTGTGGCTTCATAGCTCATTGTTAAGACAGGGCTTGACAATAACTTTTCTCTTCACTTTCTATAACGGAAAGTGATTTTGATATTTTTCTTTTCAAAATTTTAAATTCCAAAAATATGAGAACTCAAAATCTGTTTGCCATCAACAGTAGTACCATAATTTAAAACACAATTGTTTTTTCAAAAAATTTCGTACTTCACATTTATAGTGAATAGAAAACAGAGAAAGTATACACTTAGCTTAAATAAGCTTATTTTCTTACTTTGTTTTCTATTCACTACATATAGATTTGTTAACTTACTCGTTCTCGTACTCGTACTCGTTCTCGTATTCGTTCTCGTTCTCGTACTCGCTCTCGTTCTCGTTCTCGTACTCGTTCTCGCTCTCGTTCTCGTTCTCGTACTCGTTCTCGTACTCGTTCTCATTCTCGTACTCGCTCTCGCTCTCGTTCTCGTATTCGTTCTCGTTCTCGTACTCGCTCTCGTTCTCGTAGTCGTACTCGCTCTCGTTCTCGTACTCGTACTCGCTCTCGTACTCGTTCTCGCTTTCGTTCTCGTTCTCGTACTCGTACTCGTTCTCGTACTCGCTCTCGTTCTCGTTCTCGTACTCGTTCTCGTACTCGTACTCGTTCTCGTTCTCGTACTCGTTCTCATTCTCGTACTCGCTCTCGCTCTCGTTCTCGTATTCGTTCTCGTACTCGTACTCGCTCTCGTTCTCGTACTCGTACTCGCTCTCGTTCTCGTACTCGTACTCGCTCTCGTTCTCGTTCTCGCTCTCGTTCTCGTACTCGTTCTCGTTCTCATTCTCGTACTCGCTCTCGCTCTCGTTCTCGTATTCGTTCTCGTACTCGTACTCGCTCTCGTACTCGTTCTCGTTCTCGTACTCGTACTCGTTCTCATTCTCGTACTCGCTCTCGTTCTCGTATTCGTTCTCGTACTCGTACTCGCTCTCGTTCTCGTACTCGCTCTCGTTCTCGTACTCGTACTCGCTCTCGTTCTCGTACTCGTTCTCGCTCTCGTTCTCGTTCTCGTACTCGTACTCGTACTCGTTCTCGTTCTCATTCTCGTACTCGCTCTCGCTCTCGCTCTCGTTCTCGTATTCGTTCTCGTTCTCGTACTCGTACTCGCTCTCGTACTTGTTCTCGTTCTCGCTCTCGCTCTCGCTCTCGTACTCGTTCTCGTACTCGTTCTCGTTCTCGTTCTCATTCTCGTACTCGCTCTCGTTCTCGTATTCGTTCTCGTTCTCGTACTCTCTCTCGTTCTCGTACTCGTACTCGCTCTCGTTCTCGTACTCGTTCTCGCTCTCGTTCTCGTTCTCGTACTCGTTCTCGTACTCGCTCTCGCTCTCGTTCTCGTACTCGTTCTCGCTCTCGTTCTCGTTCTCGTTCTCGTTCTTGTACTCGTACTCGTACTCGTTCTCGTACTCGCTCTCGCTCTCGTATTCGTTCTCGTTCTCGTACTCGCTCTCGTTCTCGTACTCGTTCTCGTTCTCGTTCTCGTACTCGTACTCGTTCTCGTACTCGTTCTCATTCTCGTACTCGCTCTCGCTCTCGTTCTCGTTCTCGTATTCGCTCTCGTTCTCGTACTCGTTCTCGCTCTCGCTCTCGTTCTCGTACTCGTTCTCGTACTCGTTCTCGTTCTCGTACTCGTTCTCATTCTCGTACTCGCTCTCGTTCTCGTATTCGTACTCGTACTCGTTCCCGTTCTTCTTATTGTTAGTGGCGAAGGTGGCGCAGTTATAAGATCTCTGCTTTCCAACCACAAGGTCCCGAGTTCGATCCCCAGCTCTGCCGCGATTTGAATATTTGTGCAACTTTCTTTTCCGCCCAAGCTGACTCAGCTTTCTATCTTTTTTTTTTGCTTTTTGACACGGTAAAATGTTCAGTACATTAATCAAATATAATAAATAATTACAACTGATTTCCAAGATTGCCCTGTGGGAGTCATTTACAAACTATAGTAATAATTTAGGGAATTCTTAAATAGTGGTAAGGAACGAAGCACTCTTATGTTTTGAGGCAGACTATTCCATAATAGGGCCCCACTATAACAAAGGATTCGTTTTACATAGTTAGTTCGTGGCTTAGGTAAATTTAGCTTTATTTCAGAGTTTCTCAAATTGTACTCACATCGCGAACAGAGAAAAGATTTTGTAGGTAAGATGGTGCATCACCATTGAGTATTTTAAACATCATTCCAGCCTTAATTTTTTTTGGGCCGTAAACAAAGATCGTCTAGGTGCAATTTATTTAAAAGAAAACTAGCGCTTGCATCATAGCCCGACCTCGTAATGACTCTTACTGCTCGGTTCTTTAGCTTCGGTATTTTATTATTGAGAGTTTCTCCAAAACCATCCCAGACCGAGCAGCAGTAGTCAAAATGAGGTTGTATCAAGGCTTGATACACCTGAACAGCTGTTCTCGTAAATACAAATGGTTTAATACGTTTTAATGCACCAATGGCTGAAGCAACTTTCTTAGTTAACTTCTCAATATGGGTTGACCAAGAGAGGAATTTATCGATATGTACTTCTAAGGATTTAACAGTATCGACTTTGTTGATTTCACTACCATGAAGCTTAATAATTATGCTGCCCTGAGTGGCATTGATTCTTTATCGAGATCCAATCATCATGAACTCCGTTTTTGCAATATTTAAACTAAGCTTATTTGTAATAAGCCAGCTTTTAAGACATTCTAATTCAAAGTTAATGACGCTTTGGAGCTCTTCCAAAGAACCAGCTGCAAAGTTTACATTCGTATCGTCTGCAAACGTTTTAGGGGTGGTGTAGTGGAGGCAGTTTGGCAGGTCATTATTAATATAGATAAGGAACAGCAACGGACCCAAATTACTCCCTTGTGGGATACCACACGTTACTGATGCCGATTCTGATAGCCGATCATTGACTTTGCATTTTTGTGCTCTGCCTGTAAGATATGATTCCAACCATTTTAAACTATTATGTTTGATAACATAATTTTCTAGTTTCTGTAAAATTATCTGATGGTCAATAGTATCAAAGGCTTTCTTCAGATCAACGAAAACAACCCCATTAATTAGACCATTAAGGCATTATCTATATTAACAGACCAGCTAAATCAACTCGATCCAAAGCAGTTTTCAATGAAAAGAAAAACGACAAGCCAAACGTTAGTATATTTCTTGCATACTATTCTCGATAAGCTAAATAGAGACGAAATTATGTTAGAATCTTTTTCGCAGATTTTTCTAAAGACTTTGACTTAGTCGAGCACAATGTTATCATGCGACAGCTTGAACTACTTGGCGTTAGCAATCATCTCTCACGGTGGGTGGGCGCCTTTTTGACTAATAGACCTCAAAAGATGTCGATTAGTGGCACGCTTTCAACATCTGCACGGCCCCATGGGGTATCCCCCAGGGAACCAAAATCGCATCCTTTCTGTTCGCTATATTAGTGAACATGTTAGTAAAGAATTGGCCAAGTAGAATCAAATACGTTGATAACACTACCATCTACGAGGTCATTCCGAGGTGCTCGCCGAGCTATCTGCCATGCATCGCTAACGAGATTAGCAATTTCGCGTCGGAACGTCGCATGCCTCTAAAGCCGACTAAGTACAGGGAACTGATTGTCAATTTTCTACAGTTCCAGCCATCCCCTGTCAATGGTCCCCAGTTGATGGGCATTGTCATCAAACGTGTCTCAAGTTATAAAATGCTAGTTGTCTATGTGAGCCAGACCTTATCCTTGGGTACGCATATTGAATACGTTTATGATAAGGCCAATAAGCGATTACATGTCCTCGGGCTTCTCAAAAGAGCAGGTGTTAGTATGAATGATTTAGTAAGAATATATTGCGCACTCATTAGATCTGTCCTAGAGTGTGCGTCGCTGATAAGGTCTTCCTGGCTGACTATCTGTCCAATCATATTGAATCAATACAAAAGAGGGCATTGAATATAATACTTGGGGCTAATTACATTAGTTTTCAAGAGGCACTAATAAGTTCCAGTCTTGAGACCCTACTTTACTGTAGAGATATGGCCTGTATTAGATTCATCAAGAAAGTTAGAACCGGTCAAAATCAAGCCACTTTATTCTGCTATCATTGGCACAAACAATACTGAGGTTGATCATAGTTTTGGTCTCCTTTCGGGAGGAGTAAAGGCATTCAGGCATGTGCCTAATACTAAGTGTTTCTCTGAGTTTGTTAAGTAAAAATATCTGTAAGGTATACTGACAAAACATTGTTATCCAGTTTTGTATAGCTTCCAAAGTGGTAATTAAACAATTTCATTGAAGTCTCATACTTTTTGAATGGCCAGAGAATATGGCATATTTCAAAATCTTTACAGGTGCCGTCGCCAAAGGCTCGGTCCCATTAGATTTTACCAGAAAAACAATTTGCATAAGCTGAGAGAATACTAGGGCAAGAGGATTTTTGAGGGCATTTGATATAACAGATCTATATTGGTTTTAGCGCCGTTTGAGTGGCCTCGGCTTGTTTCTTCTTTCGAATAATTGCTGGATACAAGTAAAGCTCAACGCTTGTCATAATCCTACCTTGTCTTTTAGACAAATCCAGCTTGCCTTCCAAACAGTGTCTTCACAAAGATTTTTGCCAATATTGCTTCTGTTCACTTCAATAATCTTAAACTAATGTTATCTTAGTGACGCTGAAACCAGAAGTGAAGTAAACAAAAAGAGTGGTAAATGCAATTTCATAAATAAAATAGTTTTTTACAAGAAGTTAATTTGCAAAAGTGCACATTTTTCGGTTAATCTGTTGCCAGTTTGAGCGGCTAGCTAGAAGTGAAGGCACTGCCGGAATGAAGTGGGCCGAGCTAATGAGGATCTCCCAGAACTGCGTGTGTTTATGAGCTAGGCATAAACTAAAACTAAATTAAATATGAATAAATTGGCCAGGATTGAATTATGAAGTTATAGCCAAAAGTTACAGTATTGTTTGAATTGTTTATCTGTTTTTGATTAGACCACAAAATAGTCTAGATCTTGTGGGCAAGCCTTAATAAGTACAAAGACTAAAGCGTTTTAATGTCAGCTTTATGTCGTATTTTTTTTACATATTTTAGATCACTGAACAAATTCGTTCAAGCTATAGTACTTATATCAATTGAGGAATTTTTGTCACTTCCTCAAAAAAGATATCACCTCGCAACCCGATTTAAACTCTGTATTGAAAAACACCCGCAAATCTTTGGCAAACAGGGCAACAGATTATGCTGATATTTCATGAATTTAAGTAACGTCTCTTTTTTCAATTTGAAAACTCTTACTTTATTATATTTTTAACTTCTTCCTGTCTAAATAAGGCTGAGCGGGATGTCTATGTTACTGCTGATACCACTTGGATCTTTCTTATGCTTTCGACTCTACAGACTGCGAATTAATTATTAATTAGTAAAATTGAACACTTTGAAATACGCGTAACAGCGATATTATGCTGATTCATGGCAAAAAAGTTTACTCTCCTCTCTGTCGAAAACACTTTGCGCAATTTTATAATTCAATTTCATGTTTGAAATTATTAAATGTGGACTACTGTGGTGCTCCACAGGGCTCCATCTTGGATCTATAATTTTTAAAGCTCTATTTAATTAATAACCTTCTGAATTCATCGAAAACAGCTTATTTTGTATTATTTGCTGATGATACCAATATATTCTATTCTTGTGCTATTTAACTATTAGAGTACGAGCTTGCAATTTCTATCGCCTGATAGAAAGACGAGAGCGAAGCCCGAGATTTCGTTTAATAGAATATAAGGAACATAACTTTCTTTATATTATTTCCTAGACTTCCTACTTTAGTAGTGCACCCGTATTTTTTCTATTGCATAGTACTGATATGTCCGACACATCCTCGGCCCTCTCTTTTGTACAGAATTTTTCTTCTCGTTTTCAAAAATGCCCCACAAACATTAAAAATACTTCAGTCCTATAATCTACAAAATTATAGGAGATTGGTTTAACATTTCTTAGAATAAATGTTGGTGCATGAATAATTTTCAAAAAACTTTAAACTGAAATATGTCAACAAATCGGTCAAACACAAAGAAAAGAAAATTGATACGTTGACACAATTAGAAATTTTTTTTGCAGGCATAAAAAGTCCTGTTGCGAAAACAACACCAAGATTCTTGATCCCTTCATCAAAACATTACTTTTTTGGCGACTAAGAAAACGAGTTTAGCAGGTGCTTAAGTACTAGCTGTAAGAGCGACTAGAATGCATGAGTTGGGTGGTAAAAACTACTCATACTGAATTAATTGCATCTTTTACAAGTACGGGGGCTTTCCAAAAAAACGGTCATGCAGCTGACTAAATAAGAAATATGATGGCACCATAAGAATTAGCCAGTTCACATCATATTTACAAAGTTAGTAAACAATGTGGAGCAAGAGGAATTAAAACTCCAAATTTTAAAACAATCTACGAGCGAGTTTTTAATTGAGAATTGAAACAATAATAGAAGAAAAAGAACAACCCGGGATAACCATGCAATACTGTTGTGTTGCTAGAATATTATATCACCTGTTAAATAGATTATTATATAAACTGTATAATTTCATTCAACTGTGTCTGATCTATACCTACAGTCTATCTATTTCGTAGTATATTGTACCGAACATTTACAGAATGGTGGTTTATTGGAAAACTCTACCGCAAACAGAGCTGGAATCTTTAGCAGTTGAGCAAATGACGACGGCCAAGTTTGGTAAATATACTAGTAAAATTTCATATAATGCGCGGGTCAGGTGTTTATTCCTAGTTATTATATTATAGGTTACCTGTTTGTAAATCTTTGACCTTACCTCAGTTAAACCAATACATTTAAAACATAGTTTTCCCGGCATTGTTTGAACAGAGTTCACCGCCACATAAATTCAAGAAAAGTGTTTTGGTAAATGTTGATTCAGCAGCTATTTCAATCTATAAAATAAAATTTTGCTCTCAGAGTATTGTCTGATTTTGCTGTTTTAGCTCTAGAGATCGACGGTGCTTGTCGTATCAACTTTGAAAATGCTGAAGTTTGTTGTACTTTTCGGTTTAGTGGTAGCTGCGCTGGCTAAGAATATTTACAACGTAGAGGGTTAGTACTGAAAATATTTGTTCTGAGTTTGAAACTGTTCTTAATGCATTTCTTTTAAACTGACGAAAACTAGCGAGACTGTGTTATGAATGACCGTGGCTGTAATGAACGCGCGCAATTTAAACAATTGCAACAGAGAGACCTGGAAAAACTCTAACGGAAAGTTCTTATTTCAAGCTTCTGTTTCGCAGTTGTTGAAAGTGTATGCGTATATCCCAACAATTATCATTCATAACGTTATTTCTGTTAAGTCAACAATCGTAAAAGTATTTACTGAATCTATTATTGAATACTAGGTAAGCAAATGAACACGAATGCTGCATGATGGGAAATCAATTTTTGGTAGGAAAAGGTTCAAATGTTCATTTAGTCGAAAACAACTTTTTCAACAAATATGCGGAACATTTACTGTTTTAAAATGAACAATAATACAAGGCAAAAAAAAAGCTAAAGAGTAAAAAAAATGTTTTAAGTTTGAATACTTTAAACTGTTTGGTTTCTTTTGCCTTTTAACAGAATTTCAGGATGAAGCAGACATCTTTCCACAGAACGGTAAGTGCAACAATTTAACAGCTTCTACTTCTCTCACTAACTATGATGTTTTTAGTTTAAAAATTCGGGTGATGAATCCCTAAAATTACCAAGCTTTTCAGTATTTAAAAAAAATGCTTAAGACTCTCTATATAAAACAGTATTAACTAAATCCTTGTAAAGTTCATTCTATATGTACGAGTATCAGTGTGTATATGTACGTGTTGAAGCATATGTTAGCCAACCTAATGTAATAGTTTATGTGACTATTCTAGAGCCGAAATAGACGGGGAACTTGAAATAACCGGAGTGCTTGTAAATGAGTATGTTTTTAATAAATGGGGAGTTGGAAGAAGCGGGGAGCTCGGAAAATCGTAGCCTGCAAACAGGCTCTCTTCTCAGGATCAAGGAAGAGAGGGATTGGTGCCAATCCCAATCCCTCTCTCCCATGATCCGCGTTTCAAAGAGAGTCCCAGGCTAGGAAAATATGGAATGTTTAATTAAAAGAAGGGTATTGAATGATCAATGCGAGCATTTGCGAGCATGCAAACAGTGGGTTTATTTTTGCGACCACGAGCAGTTGTCAAATTTTTCTTGAGAGCAGCGAGGAGTTAAGAAAATACAGATGGTCACGTTGCGGGCTTGTAATCACCGTAGATGAAGAAAAAATAAGTAAAAAGATGAAAAATCATACATATGAAAAAGCCTTCTACTATGAAATATGACAAAGAATAAACCAATAAACAAAATGTTTGTTATGGAGCTTCGTGGGTTTTCCCGAAAGTACATACAGCGCCTCCAAAACAGTAACAGGTTGAACTGTGGAAGAAACACTGAAGCCAGAGGTATATAACTAAGGGTGTTGCAAACTTTTTGTTTTAACCTTATCATATAACTGATCATGATCTATTATAAAAATATGAAAAAATAACCACAAAGCAGGATTAACGAGAATCCTAGCATGCGAGTAAATGCAAAAATGTTGCGAGTAAGAGCAAGCGAACACCCGTGTAATTTTTGCGAGCAAAGGCAAAATTTTGATAGCACTTTTAAATTGAATGGGACCTTTCGAAACTCCTTTAGAGAAGAGGGTGGAATAAGAGGAGAGCTTGCAATTTCAAAAATTTGCTTTTACGAAATTTATGTCCCGATTAAACTAAAGCATCAAAAAGGCATCGATTGTGCAACTAGGACATCATTACGATAATGAAGAAGAACGTAATTCGTAGAAATAACGCCAGTTTTAGAAAACTCGTTGGCGTGTTGGCAGAAATGTATTCATATTGTCATTATCTTCAGGTGGCGATTATGTTAATTCACCGCCCGGCGAGTGAGCGGCACTTTTTGCACAAATGTGTGGAATATTAATTGATGGGGAGCGTGGGATACTGAGAAGGTAGGGGGAAGTGGGGAAACTTCATTAAAGGGATAAGGTGGTCTTGAATAAGGCTGGGGAGGTTGGAAAAACAACTAATACCCAGAATCATATAAACTCTTTTTCTTTGGCCATCGTAATTTAACAAGAAATAACCGCTGTTTGTGTTTTATTTCTTGTTAATACCCAGAAGCCCCGTCTATTTCGTATTTTTGTATATTAAACCTAAACAGAGTGTGTTACACCTTTTTAGAATAATTATGGTAATTAATATTCAATTTAAAAAATGTTACAAGAATTACAAAAGGAGTTGTACTGATTACTTGATAAACTGGATGGTTAAAGTTTTAGTTCCCAGTGGACTGAAGAGCTTCTTTTTACTTGTAAATAAAATGGAGTCGAGGCTGAACAGTGAAACAGCTAAGGAAGGCTATTACCGGCAGTTGCTTGTTGGAAAGTAAAAGATTTTAAAAAATGAGAGTTCTTTCAGTGGAAACTTGATTCGTTTACCTTATATTGCTAATTAATGGTTTTAAAGGTGGCTTCTTGCTGTTTTCAGATGCACCGTCGGCCCAACCGTTAACGTTTGGTGTGGGATGTTCATGGCGACCCAAGGTACTAAACAAACTATACAATGATTAAGTATTTGGTTAGCAATTAAGTTTGTAGGAGGGCGTACTCCCATAATCATTTATGAAAAAACTTTATTAAAAAAATGATCGTAACTATATATATATATATATAATTCAACATTTTGAGCAATCATAATTTTTTGAAAAAATATATATGGATATCAAATTTGGTTTAAATAATATTCTTATAACAGAAAAGAAAATAACTTATAACGACATTCATGAAAAAAATAAATGAAAAAATAAATAAAAAAAAACAACGAAAAACGGAAAGTTTTTGACCCTGCTTACAATAGGCGTCTTTGCTGACAACATAGTATTTCGTGTTCAAAGGATCATCCATCGACAAGATCGAGCAGAACACAGGAGGCCCGTCAATAATAGTGTTGCTGCTTGACTCACTGCTCACAGCAATAAATGCGCTTATCCTCTAGATTGGGACGAAACGATAAGTGATAAGGGAGGGCGGGACTGATGGGCAACAGTTTTTTTTTCTGTCTAAGGCAACCCTTTGTATGCAAAATCTTTGATTTTAATTTGTTTTGGAAAAGTTGTGTGGTCAATCTTAGGCATAAATTATCGTATTTAATTTCAATCGGTTTCGGCCTACAGTCCTTGAAATTCCTCCCATGGAATGAAGGAGTCGGGAAAGCGCGTTTAGTCGGATGGTTAGTATGAATATGAAATATAAGCTTAAGATTATCAAAATTCACAAAATTATTAATATTATTATTATCATTATCATTATCATTATCATTATCATTATCATTATCATTATCATTATCATTATCATTATCATTA
>JAOBBB020183411.1:0-12034 GCA_025331005.2 Zoanthus gigantus
TATTTTAAAACAGCTATAAATCGTTAACTATTGATCCGTTTAACACCAAACTTTGGGATTTTGCTATTTACAGTGTGGTCTTTAGTAATACTTTGTAATTATAAGAATTAAGGGACTTGTACCCAGGCTTTTTTGTTAGTGATTAATTATCCTTTGGCGCGGTTTTAAAATATTTATTTGAAATTTTAAAAATTTAATGGCTTCTTTTATTTTTCAGCCTTAATCAGGATTTTTATTATTTTCTTATGCCAAGATAGATAAAATGTATCAGTAAAAGTAAACAGCGTGGCTCAGTGGTCAGGGTACTGGGTTTGCATACAGATATTCCAGGTTCAAGCCCCACTCAGACCACTGTTTGGATTTGTCTTGGGTGATCGCCGGGTCATATCCACCACGCTTTGTAACCCCTCATTGTACCATTCTGCTCCTTCTCAATACAATTTCCAGTAAGATTCCTAACCATACGGGTTGCAAATCATAAATGGAATGCTGCGTCGGTGTTTGTCATGTGTGGAGCTTTTTCTTCCTACAAATTAAACGAGTAAGTCTATTAAAACTTTTATGGAGTCAACATAATCTCGTTCCTAGATGGTCTCTCTTCTCTACTTCGCGGACGAGACTCACATCTATTAAAATCCATTTCGGTCTGATTTCTCATTGGCTGCTCCAAACTGCACAGCCAAAACATCTCTTTTCTGAATTACAAGAGCCTCTAAAGCATTTCGCTCCTTGGTTTTTAACTTTAGAGCAAGTTTTTTAAAGATATTTTTTAGGGAGAAACTGACGCTAGATTAAAAAAATTCCTTGTTGACTTTCAAGCCCACCGCCATTTTTTTCTCCTTAAATCCCACGCATGTGCATGTGCCAGAAATCTTGCGTGCTTGGAAAATGGATTTTACCAGATGGCTTTCAAGCTAGCGTGAAGCGCGCGAGGACATATGGAAACGAGATTAGAACTGATACTTTTAAGCACTTCTATCTAGGCAGTTCGCAAGGACTTTGGATTTGTCAAGATCACAAAATTTTACGCACGCTATGCCGCTCTCCGCTCTATAGTATAAGCTACTCCTTAGCCAAAACACATTTCTTTAGCATAATTCATCCCCCTTTCAATCTCTTACTGACTTCATTCAGCGGGCTGATGAAGCCTAACCTTTAGCATGCGCAGTCGAGGGAACACGAGGTAAAACCATAATCGAGTGTTACGATAATCCTAAAGGGACCTGAAGAGATGGCAACTGCTAATCTATCTTTAGGGAAGAACTATCTTCGAGGAAGGCGAGGGGATTGGGCATTTTTTTTTCTCCGCAAGCCATTTTTTTTTTTCGGCTTAAGATGTTGCACGATTTTTTTCTGCTATCCGATGGCAGAGTTTGTCAGCTTTTTTCTTTTGCACGATTTTTTTTTTTTTTTCCGGCTTAAAGCTGTGCTCAATTTGTTTTTTGGTCATTTGTCAGTCCCTTATTACGGGACACTTTCTAAAGTCAGCAACTTTATTAGCTGTTTGCGTACACAAACATTGCTCGAATATCTCCTAGTGTCAGGAGAACTTGGTTATATACGAACTATTCGCATTTGACGATCTTGTCTTTCTTAGCTCCTGTAAGGCTTTCTCCCAGGCCATCACGGTCAATTGATTTCGGTGACGTATCCCAGACGAATGGCACGGAGTCGTTCACACTTTTCGCCCCGGACCACTTGACCCAAGACGATTGACCGCGGCAAAATATTGAGGAACTAGGCAAGGTTTTGTCAACGTGGACAACGTCAAGAATAGGTGAAAGGAGATGAGAGGTGGAGATGAAAGCTCGGGGATCATGTTTTCTTTTAAATTTTACTTATAATTGCCTAACAACGACTGTTTATTACATTTTTTGCTGTCTGTTCTTAAATATAACAACCCAAACTGAATGAGACTGAAATACTAAACGTAAATTTTTTTGATACGTCGAGAATTCTGGAACACTGCATAATTAAAAAGCCAGTTGTGATTTTGAAAGACTATCTTCAACAACTGTTTTATACTGAGGCTGAGCAAACAACGCCTACATGCCAGGCGGCATAATGGCATGAGTGAGTGAGTAAACAGCTCTTGCAGTTTCAAAAAGCCTGCAGAATCTAATTCATTAATTAATGGATGCCGTGATGGAGCCGAAAACCAATTGTACTGGATTACGCGCATTTTAGGTCTCCTGCTGATGCACAGCTATTTATTATCAGCAAAATTTAAAGTTATGCTTGTTCAGATATCTTTTTCCTAGTCAGGCATCGCACACAGCTTTTATTTGAAGCATGATCAGCATTTGATAATATCATGCATACACAGTTTCGTGTATAATAATATGTTTTTAAGCAGACTGTTTGGTTTGGCTGCGTTTACACACTTCAACAGTTTTTTGCTATACCTATACGGAATTCCTAGTTAGGAAAATTAAAAAAAAAAATACATTTATCGAATCAATCACGGCTTACGCCTAATTTGTTGCGTCTAGACGGCCAAAGGGGCTTCACGGCTAACGGTTAAAATATTTAATTTCGTCCTTTCATGGAACACGATTAATCCCATTGAGATCCCCCACCATGGATAATCACGCAGAGGTTGTTGTTTTTTTGGTCATTAAGTTGTATTCAAAACTGTTATTGAAATTAGAAAACATATTTTAGAAACCCTAAAGAAAAAATGTTGCCCGTCTGTTAATACGAGCATTCAAATACAGTAAAACCCAATTAATACTAACAATCGCCGTATCATCCAACTAAATTTATTTAAAGTTTAGAACTGTATGTTATTAAGTACAAGGAATTAACAAAGATTCTAACTCGATGAGTAATTTTTTCTGTAATTAATTTGTAATTACCAGTAAATCAAACCATTTGTCTTTAAATTGTAAAAGCAAAAATAAAATTCATCAACAAAAAATGCAGCACTCTTTTTGACTGCCGGCCATTTAGTAATTTGAAGACCCTAGCTGGCCGGCTGCCGCCCATTTAAGAATAAAGGAAATTTAAATCCTCGTTGTTCATCCTTTCCAGGAAAAGAGCTTGTGACTTATGTAACGCTTAAAATATTCCCTAATTTTAAGTAGTTTTGCATTTTTTTACTGTTACAAATGCACAAGTACTTTTTCAAGTTCTTCAGTTCTGCGAAATTACAATTGTTCGTAATTTCGCCGTCCATTCGATGAAACTATGATATTTTTATATGGGCAGTCTGCATTCTTAGACACGTGCCTTCCACAGGAAAAAATTGTTAATAAAAATAGTCCCTACGATCATGATTTTAATATTTAAATAATCATGATTACGAAATCGCAACTACTATTATACATCGGACATTAATGTATGTTGATTCAAGAGAACATTTATTATGTAACTTAACTACGGCAGCACTCACTGTTCATCAATTACGCTAGTTAAGTCTTAAGACCGTCTGTTCAAGAAGTTCAAGCAGGTTTTATCGTCTGGATTTTGAGAAACTGATCAATGGAACGCAAGTAGGTTTTTTCTCGCTCTTCATCAAACAAATTGCCTGTCTTTGTTTTTCAAAAAGCTTAAAAAAACATGTCAACTAAAAACGTTTGACATGAAAGTTAATTAATCAAAAAATAGAATGAAATTGAAACACAAAACGCAAATTTTTTGTATACGTCGAGAGTTCTAGAACACTGATTTAGAGGTGGAAGACTATTGCCAAGATTTCTTAACTGAGCCGGGCTGCGCAAACAACTGTGCAGATTTAAAAAGTATGAATTTTTTGCTGTTACTGTTGGTTTTAGCAAGCTCTGTGGAACAACCACACTGTGCTATTTGGCAAACTGAAAGAGAGCAATTATTCCGTTCAATTTACAATGGTTAGTAAAAATGATCTCATGTTATTGATTTACTGAGAAGTTGTAGTTGTCAACTAATACTAGCAGATGCTAGATAGAATTTTACACGTTAGGCCCATTCTTGGCCATTATTATTATTTTATTATTATTATTATTATTATTTAGCTTTTAAACGATTCTCGATCTTTGCCAAACTAAAGGTACTTAAAACGAAATTTTATGTATTTTCCCAGCCTTAAAACAATTTCCGACAAAGTTTCTTCAACTGTGCTTTTTTGTAAGTTTTTGGCGAACTTAACATGAAGCGAAAACGAAATAGAAACGAAGCCTCAATGAAAAACGAAACATGTTACTGTTTGCATGTGGGTCAGTCAGTGTTTAAAAATTGTATTGTAAATTGTATTATTTGTCTTGATCAAGTTTCTACCTCCAAAGGCTGTACATTCATCTTTCGTCCAAGCTCAGTCGCTCCAAACTGAAAATGTTTTTTTCTATTAATTTTAGACAATTAGAGGCTAGCTGCTTTTATAAATGTTGTGTTCTATTAAACCGATTTTCTTTTCTTTTTTGTTTTGTTTTTTACGCAATTTTAGTTATGTTTCAAATTGAAAATCTCTTTTTAAATAGATAAGACGATGGTTTTTAAAGACCAGACATATATATTTTAGTGATAAGAAGAAAGGTCATGCAAGGTGAACCCGGTTTTCCCAAATTTTATTACTTAGCGACATCCCACATGGAAAATAAAATATTTGTGACGTCGTTGTTCACCATAAGCTTATCAGTATACAAATTCGGGCAGGGAACCTCTATTAGAAATGAACAAGATTTGAGTTAAAAGCTTGACAAAGCTTGTAACGAGAAGAAAGTTATTAGTCCAAATTTTTATAACAGATGGGTGGTAAAAATATCTAAACCCCACGTTTGCAAAATCTCCGTCAAATCACAGGTACAGTATTTAATTGTCGGTTTAACATTTTCAGGTAAAGTTTATTATTAAAAAACACTCAATATCCAGAGCTTCTGATTTTTGTAACTTACTGTAATTAGAAATTGGGACTTATATGCTAATGAACTGCATGTGAAAAGTGCAACCAAACAGTTTCGCGTTCATTAGCCTACCGATGTTGCTGGGCTACAGAATGTTGCGAGTGCTTTGTTTACAAATAGACGCACTTGCTGGCTAAAAATGAACGAGAATTTTGGCAGTATTGAGAACTGAATTAGTCTCTGATTCTTTTAATATGCAATCTGTGTTCAATGCATTGCATTTGCGCGAACTTACATGACTTTACGAGCTTGAAGAAATAAACTGAACAAATAAGAACTTAATTGTAATAATGGCTTAGTTGAAACACAATAGTATAGAAATTACAAAAATGCTTCACATAAATAAAGCATAAAATATAGATTTGATGTTGTCCCTCCGTAGCACGTTGTGAATTTGTAAGGTTAAAAATTCAAATGAGGCCTAGAGCTACTGTGAAAGGAACCCTCCACTGTTTTTATAAATATCGCTCAAAATGTCCCATATAGAAATAATGCCTCAACTAGCAATTTTATATTTTATCGGGTTTCAAGAAACAGGATTTTCGCACCTCTGAGACTTCCGTAGTCGCCATCTTAAATAGCGTGCAATGCACTGTGGTTGATGACGTATCGTGGTTGGTCGCTCAAAATCTCTGTTTTGTTTATCTCAGGAAACCTTGCAAACATGTGGCAGATTTTGCCGCTTTTACCAATTCAAGCAGAAAGTAAAGAGCTGACATTTTTGTAATGAAAAATGTTATCCATTCTGTGTTTTTGTTTGTACACGAAAATTCTTGTCAAGTTCAAAATCTATTTATTTAAATGTATAATAAAAATTAATAAAAACTGAACTGATTTGTCTTTAATTACTGTTTATCATGTTCTTTAAGCCATTAGATTCTCTTTTAAAATTGCGAAAATAAATTTTGTAGCATTTAAAACAGTTTTGTGAGCTGTTTGTCAGAATTAACGAGTGATAATTAATATGGTGCATGGCGAGCGTTAATCAAGTTTAATAAGTTTGAGCTGAAAGTTAAGAAAAATTGCATCAGAATATTTTCTTTAAGTCCAGGAATTTAAATCCGCGTTTTTGAATAAAAAGAAATGTGTTGACAAGTGCTAAAAATAAAATATTGCCGGATTTTATTTTAGTTTGATTATAGAATTTATTGACGAAGTTGAAGACTTCACGCTTCAGATTATAAATATTAATAGTAGAGAAAATATTGTTTGTGGAAAAGTAGCAACCTAGCAGAAACATTTTTTCAGCAATTAATCATCTAGTGCTACTTCTAACTGGCTAACTTTATAGTTCATGAGCTAAATATTGAGCTAAACATGCTATTTTCAATTATTGGAAAGGGCCAAGCTGCCAACTTTGATGAACAGACATTTGTAGGATATTTGTATTTTTACGGACAAAGTTAAATATAAACTTATGCCCAAGTAATATTGTAATATTTTTAAAGATCATAGCTCTAGGTATAATTTGAGGCAATCTGATTTTTCCACTCCTTGGTATATAAATATAGGTAAAATTGATTGCATTTCATGCCGACAGTAAAAATAAAGCTTACTGACCTTAAAATATTTTTAAACGAAAATTTGTTGACTTTTTGATGTCTTAAGTTAAGGAATAACGTTTTCCGGTCGGTCGGACAACTGAAAACATAAATGGGGATAGTCTTAGCTCTAATCGGCTTTTGAACAACTGGGCCCAGTCCCTTAGTATCGTTAATAGTATGTTTACAGCTTGGCAACATTCTCTTTACCTGTAAATGGCTAGTTATATATACTTACTTAGTATTTAGAACTTCCACATCGCATATTTCTCTTCAGATTGAGCCTCTTTTCACCATTAAAATTTACCTTTTTACAGTTTATCAAAAGATTTCTCCTAAAAACGAAACGGCCGTAAAAATGGTGAAGTTCTTCGTCCCTCGCTATGTTGAACAATCAGATGGAACCTCTACAGGACGTCACTCTGTTTACGGTATTCCCTTTGACGTCATCTATATAATAGACTCGTCTTGGTCGATTGGGAGGCGCAAATTCTACCAAGGAATAAGAGCACTGAGGCAACTGATGTCTAAAGGACGCCCAGACACTCAATATGCTGCCATAACGTACTCCACAAATGCGATGTTACAGTTTAATTTCGTGCGCGGCGAACAGGCAACAAGGTATTGAAAATAACGAAATGATGCAATAAACAAGTACAGAAACGTGGTAAAAGAATATCAAAATTTAATGATGCTGCCATTAGTATGTTGTAGTCTTACGTAAGGAGGAAGCATAGCTCAGTGGTCTGAGTTGAGACTAATTTGTAAACCACTGGATTGCCTGTTCAAATTCAAGTTTTCGTTTAAGTTTACAGAGAAACATACGCAAGTTATATTCAAAGATCTACTTACAATAACTATATCTGTTCCCAGTAAACAAATGTTATGATGCATTATTATTATTATCTTATCATTTTTAAAAATGCTTACGTCAGCATAAATTACCCGGAGGGAAAAAGCAGGGCGGCAGCAGCCGCCCCAGTCTTCCCTGTTCCGCCAGCCTTGAGTTTCAGAGTACAATGAGTAAGATTTCCCATCGCCGTGCACTTAGAAACAACAAGCCTGAAAACTTCAATCGTTATAGTAATCAAAACAACATCGCACCTAACGGTTTAAAAAACATGGCAGAATAAGGATTTCCAGATTTAAAACTGAGAAATGCAAGAACTGGGAGAACAAATTCAGAAAACTAGAATACCATGCGATGTAAATATAAACTTTTATCATAAGATTTATTTTCTGATCACATATCGTACAAATCCAAATAGCTGGAATTCACTTCACTAAAAGATTAATATCTGGGATTTTTGCCAAGTTGGCTCAGATGTTGATTATTAAGTCCGGATTAAAGTTTAAGAAAGTGCTGGAATTTACTTCAGTAGAATTCGAGAACCTTGGATTTTTGTCTACAATAATTTGAAATTGAGAACAAAACGAATCTAAAGTGTAATCGATGGAATTTTAATTCGCATTCAAATAGAAATTTGGAATATTAGATCTTTATCAGGAGGGATCTTCTCCGATAGAAATTTGAAATCAGGGATATATATCTTTGTTAGGATTTTTGTCTCCCACTCAAATTTGAAATCTGGGATTTTTGTCAGAAGGAATCCTTTCCAATAGAAACTTGGAATTTGAAATATTTTTCAGGAGGAATTCGAATCTCCTCCTCCAGAAATTAGGAATTTGAGATCTTTGTTAGGAGGTCTAGGATTTTTCTCCAACAAAAATTTGAAATCTGCGATCTTTCTCGGGATGAATCTTCTGCAATAGAAACTTGGAGTCTTGAATTTTTGTCAGGAGGAATTCTCTCTAATAGTAATTTGGAATTTCAAATCTTTGTCAGGAGAAATATCCTCCACTAGAAATCTGGAATCTGGGATCTTTGTCAAGAGGAGAATTTAAAATGCAAACATTAAACCCTCAATTTAAAACGCTGGAATACATTATGCTGGGATCCACCTTTAAAGCTAGAGGAAGCAAAATCCAGAGTCTAGAATCAGGAATCTAGCTAGTAAATATTGTTTTTGTTGTCTCGTAGATTGATGTACAGGATTAGATATAAACCAGGAATGACCAACACTCAGGCAGCTCTTCGCTTATGTAAAAAACAATTTTTCTTAAACCGCAACTCCGGGTTAAGAAATATTTCTTACAAGCGTGTTCTTATCTTGACTGATGGAAGGTCAAATGTGGAAGAGGATAAAACTCTTTATAACGCATTTTCCCTCAAGGAAATAGGAGCGGAGATTTTTGTCATTGCAGTAGGAAAATATCTGAAAGGTATTTTGGAGATCGTGGGAATGGCAAGCTCTACCAATGATCATTTGTACCGCGTGGAAAACATGGGAGCCCTTCTCGAAATTGTAACACTCATCCCTCAGTGGAAAGTGCCCCCCTCTTCTTCAACAGGAAACATAACAAAGGACCATAGAATCGCCACACCAAAAGTAGCTACAACATGATAAAACAAACTCGTCTGATTATATTGCTATATGCTTTTGACCTTTTTTGCTATTAAAGTGCTTATAAATTTAAATCGGCGGTTTAGCAGAAGAAATATAGTAAATTTGACTGCAGTGACAACACTCTTTAGTTTTATCATTTTAATTGAAACGTACTTACATGTTTCGAGGCGTCTCACCTCTTCTTCAGAGTGTAGCTGTTACGTTAGCCAATTGCAAGCGAAACTAACTAACGGTTTGGCTAACGGCTACACTCAGAAAAAGAGGCGAGACGCCTCGAAACATGTATGTTTCAATTAAAATGATGAAACAAAAGAATGTTGTCACTGCAGGCAAGCTTTTGAATTTAATTATTAATTTTTTCAGCACGGATGTTTAAGATCAAAAACTCGCAATTTTATACGCATTTTAATATTGTTTGTTCTGCTTATAAAAAAAATGGTCAAAGGGACTGGGTCGAATTTATTGCGAAATCAGTTGTTGTTACGTAATGCTTCGGACGCATGGTCAGGTGTTTTACTTTTTGCATACTTATGGCTCCATGATAACATCGAAATAAAATTGTCCAGCGATTCAAAAAAAAATTTTTTGCCCGGGTTATTGACTAAAGACGACAGAAAAGGAGATTTTTATGAAGGGTAGAAAAAAGTATGGGTCGTTTTAATGAGTAATTAATGAAAATAAAAATTTGATTTTCACTGGAATTAATGTTAACATTATAAAATTGTAATAATTCTTAGCGAGTTTTGATATTGCTTTTCTTTAAACTATATATTTTAAAGATTATCATAATAGCCGATCTCTTGCATAACATTCGAACTATGTACAATATGTAGCTACGATAGGATAACACGTTTTAATAGCAGAAATAAAGTTTTCTTTTTTCAGTAGTAAGCTGCTTTTAAACGTAATACAATACGAATCAATCCAGTTTTTGGTAAACTACTCCTCCACCCCTCCCTAGGGATATGGTTAACACTGGGTGGTAGGCTCGAGTCGATTGTGCTAGTAAAACTGGAATAGCACTGCCCTTTTTTATCCAAATTATGCTCGTTTTTCAAAATTATGCTACTTCTTTTCAATATTATGCTTTATAAAAAATGGGCAAAACAGTAAGAAAGGTGAGTTTTATTAACCTTTTTATATCAATAAATCTCTTAGATAAGTTAATAAAGTAATACTGTGCGGGTTGAAACTTGGCGCTATTACAGCAAACGCAATGAACGATATGCGATAACGACTTATCCAAAACTCTGTGTTTTAACGCTTGTTATATTGAAGCATTACACTGGCTTGTAAGTAATCAGCAAGTGCATGGTTTCGCTGATCGTTAAAGGATACTGAGAGAATACTGAAAACCCTCTCTGCTGCAGTAGAAGGTGGCTGTACTAGAAGCACTTTCTTCATGGCTGAGGCCCAACTAGGAAGTCGATCGGCATGCGTCTTCCACCACTCCAATTTCCTTTCCTCGCGATGTTACAATTATTTAGCATTCATTAATTCTTCTCTGGAAAACTATATAACTAATTTTTTTAAAAAAAATCTTCCTTTACCATTCAGGCGCGCCCAGAAAATTGGTGTTTAATATAAGCCGTTTTATTTCTGATTACAGCTTCATACAGCTTTGTGTTCAGAATCAACATTCAATGAAAAGTTTAAAAAATACTAACTGTAATTACAAATTGAGGTTATTAAAACATATCTGAAAAAAATCTACATTATCTCGCACTTGCACGTACTTACGAATTTGTTTCAAAAACTATGAGTAATTTGACGCACTTATCTTATCTCATTTCAGCCCTTGGATATAACATTCTGTAAACATACTGATAGAAATGTTTCTCGGGAATTTCCAAGAACTAAGATTATTTTCACCATGATGGCTCTAGAAACTAAGAAAAAAAATACGGAAATGAAATTTTAACAAACGTATGAACATGGCAAATATAATTTAGCTGGAACGGCGGTTCAGCTGACGCTAGAAAGTACTAGGTTGAAAGCTGGGCCCTTGCGAAAGTTGTACATTTGCCAAGCTTTCTACTACGTCCAGATTTGCATTTATGCAAAGTGGTGAGTTAGTGCAGAGATATTGAGAGCAAACGTGTAATGCATTTATCCCTCTCGTTAGGAAGGCAAATACTTCAACTCTTTTAAGCTCCAACTCGCTTAAGCTGCATACACTTCAGAAATTGAAGATCAGCGCCGGTGTCCAAAGGTTTTCGGAAATATGGGAATTATCTATCCATTCAGTCGCATGCACGCTTTTTTTATAAGAACCAGCAACTTTCGGCTGAGGCTGGGCTGTTTTTAACTTTTTGGCGATTTCAGCCTGAAATTGTTTTTTAATTGTTCTTATTTCTTAATATTTTTAAACAGCACTAAATTTGCCGTAACGGAGTAGTTATACCATAATATTGTTGCAAAACAAAAACTTTTTATCATATATATGATCGTACATTACGTAACGCGTAAGAGCATTCACGTCTGTTACCATTTTCGGCTGCTTTTAAAAATGAAAAAAGCGGTTAGAAATGTCATTATGAACTTACATGTATATCTCAATCTGTGTGCAAGAAATAAATAAATTTTTTAAATTTCTCTGATGAAAATTTCAGAAGATGATTGTTCTTAGCCTGTTTTTAATTTTTGTGCAAATCTCAGCGCTAGCCTGGGTGTCCTTATAAAGTTGGTTCTTATAGAAAAAGTGTGTAAAAGGCTAAAAACGATTAGAATAGAACTGAATTCTATCTTGTTCTTTACCACTGCTATCAGTAGAAATTAAAATTAAGAATGAATACTTTCTTCAAAAGAAAATACATATTTCAGGAGGAAGTATAGGTGGTTTGTGGTTTTAAGCCAGCTGCAATTTGCGGCTTGATGCCGGGTATGCATTTTCTAACAAATGCATGCACTAACATTGTTTTATATTTAAGAGCTTTTCCGTAAGAACGTAAAGTTTAGAAAATACTTAAAATCAAAAACAAAATTTCCAAAGATAAATAGACTGAAAAAGTGGAAAGATGTAGAAGATCAAGAATCAAATATACAAGAGATCTCTCTTTGCAGGATTTCTTTTCTCGAATGTATGCCAACAATTTTTTTTTTCTCCTGTTGCTGCAATTTTTTTTTTTTTTCAGAATCTTCCACT
>JAOBBB020183499.1:0-12032 GCA_025331005.2 Zoanthus gigantus
CGAGCGATTAAACATTAGCCTCTGGCTAGGAAGAATGGGCAACCACTTCCTTCGCAATTGACGTAAAATAAAGTATTCTGAATGTTGCATACAGGTAGCATTATTTATTTTTGATATGCTGCCCGGTTGCGTATATGCCGGCTAGAAAGAGTCCATAATTCAATTATTTGTTCAACTCTTGGCAGGTATTTTCTAAAGAAATCACCTGGAAGCAAAAGATGGATCGTCTTTCTTGAGGGTACGCATAACAATATATTGTTATTGTTTTAAAATTTGATGCATAAATTATTATAAAAACCTTGGTAATGGTAAGGGTTGCCTACGACATTTTGGCGGGTAAACAAAATGGCTTGAATTTTAAAACAGCATTTATAGAGATTTTCAATGGAAAATAACGTTACCAAAACTCTAGTTTTTAAACAGATGTGAATTGAAAACTTCAAGTTTTAGACATAGTAATTTAGTGCCGCCATTTAAGACCTTTATTCGTGCTAAAAAGCGTATAGTCTTGTTTCGAGGTTTCCATTCATTTCTTGGCTGTACTTTTGTTATAATTACGGTATAAAAATACAGAGAAAAGTAGGGAACAAGAAAAATTCAAAACACGACTGATGCTTTCTAGTGTTTCTAGCCTTAAATTACTCTGCCTAAAGTTCGAAGTTTCTATTAACAGCTGTTTTAAAACTAGAGCTCTGTTGTATTAACAAATTTTTCCATGGAATTTCCCTACAAATGCTAGTAATTTTAGCCATTTTGCCACCCGCCAAAATGACTTTATTTTTATAATGATTTATAGTAATAGTTTCCAGTCCCTGCTCTTGGGACGTCACGTCTGCGAAGATATACAAACTTTCTAATGATTTATAATATTTAAATGATTGTAAGACTTCAGTAAATGTTTTCATACATCTTTCGGCCGTAAAACGATTATAATTAGAATTAGTTATTTCTAATAGAAAGTGATTGCTGCGAGTACACTATTTTGTTATAGTGACAATATTGTTCTATTTTCGGCATTTAATGTATTTGTTCTGTTACTGAGAAGAGTAGTAAATTAGTGTTAGAGTGAACGCACTTGGAGTGGTTTTCATTAACCCGTACAAATACACTTTATTATACTTTCATGATGGAGTTTTCACTTGTGTTTTTGAAGTATCAGAATATATCACACTTATAGAGGATATTACATGGCTGTGCGGAGATACGGATTTTATCTTCGAGTGTTGTTCAAGAAGGTCCTGTAAGGGTAGTACCAATCCCATTTCCCAGTTAATTTTTTTCCGAATCCCACTTCGCAATTCTCAAATCCCGTTCCCATTTTTTTATTTTTAACATTTTTTCCCATTCCCAGTGACCAAATCTCAGTCCCAGAACCCCATTTTCCCAGGGCAAATCCTGCCAATCCCAATTCCTATTTTATCCCTTCAGGACCCTCTTTCAACACAAGAAGATTAAATCCGTATCTCCAAGCGGCCATGGTGTAATGTTTTCAGAATATTACTGTTGATTAGATGTCTTACTGTAACATAATGCTTTCATAAAATATTTAGTTAATGTAACAATATGACGTCATAAGATATATATGTATTAATTCTATGAATTATAATACCTTGTCATGATTTTATAAGTTGTTTGATAGAATTATAAAAATGGAAAAAGTGTCCCTCCAAAACGAGGTTACCATGGCACTAAACTACTCAGTTTCTTGTCAGCAAAATTTTTTTTAAGGGTGTTCAGGCTATGCATAAAAATGTTCTTTGAGGGTCTGATTTAGCCTAGATAGGCATGGTTAATAACAAACCAAGAAAGAAGTCGTAAGGTGAAATATATGCGCTAGAAGGTAAGTTTGAAGCGAAATCATAAGTCTCGATGAGACGACACGTGGATTTATACTCCCACAATTAGAACTGCAATTTAGAGCAAAACTAGCATCCTCAAAGAATCAAAGTCAAGATTCTAAACGTCAAAAAGTAACTGTAGAACAACTCTCACTAAACTCGTAAACAACGCGGATCGAGACACTAATCTAAGAAACAAATCGGGCAAAACAAGCCTGGACTGGAGGATCTTTAACAACAGAGGTTTTGCATATTCACATGACTCAGTAACATCCTTAACATATTTGAAAATTAACAGTGCTACAGTAATTTCTAAAATAAAACCATGAAATATGCCAACAGTTTACAATTTATGAGCCAAAATCCAAAATATGCAAATCAGTACAATTGCTTTTGCTTAATAAACTCATCAAGTCCGAGCTAAAAATAGTTCCAGCATGAAGTTGCTAAAAACCATGTGTTGACAGCAGTCCCTTCAGAGAAATACTTTAACAGTGTGAAAATGTCAAATGTTTTAAGGAATGTTTCTGAGTCACGTATTTTATGCAAAGGAAAAAGTCCCATCTATAACTAACGGGAAAAAGTTATCTTACGTAATCAGCAAACACAAAAAAAAAATCAGCGCAAAGAAGAGCAAAACGCTAAACGCAGTAAAATGCCTGAAATTTTAAATCTAATATTTTGTGTACTGTATTTCATAGGAGGATGGTACTGCCATAGTAAAATATCGTGTAATAAGCGATACAGAACTTCTACGAGAGCTTTGATGTCATCATCCAACTGGCCCGAAAAGAAAAGAGGTAAACTGTTAGCGTTGACAGTCTCAAGTTACTCGAATGATTACCGGACACGTCGAGTTTGATTGAAATACTTCGTGCGGTGCCATACACTTCTTTCAAAGGCTGACTCCAACTTCCAATAACACCAATCATTTCTATTCTTCAAGACAAACAAAATGAATGTTTATTTTATAGGGTTTGATCAACTAGTTCAAAAGTTAGAATGAATATCAATAATCGTTTCTACTCTTCAAGACAAACAAAATGAATGTCACTTTATAGGGTTTGATCCACTGGTTAAAAAGTTAGAATGAATACCACCAATCATTTCTACTCTTCAAGACAAAGTGAATGGTCACTTTATAAGGTTTCATCAACTGGTTAATGATTAGAATCACTTTTGAAGATTTTCATCAATACGCCATTTTTTTAATGCAAATTTTTGCCAGTTTCAGACCTCTCTGGGGGGCAAAATAATGTTGCTCGGTCACATTTTGTCTTATTAATTCACCAGATTTGCCGTTTTTTTGCCCCCACAGAGGACTGGGCGAAAAAAAACTTGCATTAATTAGAAAAATTGTGTAATGTCTCAAAAGTTACAATAAATAAACTGACTCCTGAAGATGACTTTTAGTCGAAAACGTTTGAGTTTTTAACGAGTTTTTAACCAATATAACATTTTAGCCTTTTTTATCACATTTTACATTTTTAAGCGATTTCAATGACAATCCTAAAAATCTTCAAGATTCAAAGGCATCAATATCGCTACGTTGCAGCCTAATTTATTTTCATTAGTTTCTTACATAACTGAGAGCATTGTTGTAAAAAAAGGCTTTTGTGGCACTTGAGATCTCATACTGAAAAACATTGCATATTGTATTTCTCTTTCATTGTTGAACCTAATATTGAATATAGAGGATATTACATGGCCGCGCGGAGATACGAATATTATCTTCGAGTGTTGAAAAATCTCACGGGTGAGCGCAGCGAACGAGTGAGATTTTTCAACACGAGAAGATAAAATTCGTATCTCCAAGCGGACATGTAATTTTCTTTTTATCATATACTTGGTGAGATTCTGGTTTTATTCCAAAAGCAATTTTTTTTATTGACACAGAGAAAGATTAAAAAATTAATCAAATTTAAAAGTTATTTACATTGAATATAGAGCTTGCGTTTTGAAATATCACGCGACAGTTACAAAGAGCCAAATATGCCAAAAAATAACTAAATACATTCAGCAAAATAACAAAAAAATGTGAACAATCAATAAAGCTGTATGAAAAGTACAAAATGGAAAACCTATCAAGCTTCCATATTCATAGTAATGATGAGAATAAACGGTGAACACAGTTTACTCAAGCGAGTCCTCCGAATCAGAGAGAACTTTCAAGCGTTTGTATTTCCTTTTTGTTCCTTCGCTCTCATCCTTTTCCCTGCTTTCCATGGTGGGAGATTGGTTTGCACACTTTGAATAGATATTAAAATTGTACCGCCGTAAATTGCAGCTCCTTGAAAGAGCGCAAGGCTTTGTTGACCGTGCTTGTTGTTTGTTGACTGACCTCCTGCCTGACCTAAATTTCCAACATTTCAGAGGAATTCCCAGGGACTGCTTCGTCAATTTTTGAATTAAACTCACGGCAAGTTAGATGGCTTAGTGTCCTGGACATGTTTATTTGCTGATTTTCCGATACTACAGCGTAATTAGCGACGCTTTGTAAATTCTTGTGGCCAGACAATTGAATAATGTCCATGAGAGGAATAATATTGTTAGTAAGCGTTTGTATCATCGTTTTTCTTCCACTATGGTTGGTGAGATTCGAACCCGAGAGAGGCTTTCTCTGCCATGGTTTTCATGATAGTGTTAAGTTTGTTTTGGCCAACGGGTGCTCGTTTGAACCAAGGTTTTTCACTTTTTGATGAAAAAATGTTTGTAGCTAAGTAAAATGGTGCGTCGTCTTTATTCATGCCGTTTGGTCGCTTTGAAGCGAAAAACTTATAAGCAGCAACAGGGCACTTATCGCTACCTTGGACTGAAAACATTTTCGGATTCACTTTCCTGACATCTCTCAAGTTATCGCCAGTTCTAGTTTTAGTTTGTCGTTCGTTGAATTCCAAATATTCTTCGCCTCTTTCATTCTGACAGAGCTTCACGTCTCCCCAGCACATTTGCCTGTGTTCTTTTCATCCACGAAGACCAAAGTGCAAAGTGTTATTAAACCAAATCGTATTCAATGAACTCTCTGGTGATGAAGTTCCTAGCAACTTTTTTTCGTATAATAATTTGATTTGACTTTCATTTAATGCTGTGGAAGCGTTTGGCTTATTGCCCTTTCCTTTCTTCTTCAAATCCCGTTGTTTTGCTTGAAGAGTCTTTCGTGTTCTTTCAAACACGGCGTCTTTCACAATGCTATAGCCATAATCTTTGCTCTTCAAATAGCGGTCAAAACTTGAGACGAAGGATCTGAGAGTACACGGTTTATACTCATCGTTGGTGCTTTTTTTCTTTACGCTAAGAATAAATTCACTCAAGTATTCATTCAACTCAGAAGGCGCTATATTTTCAACTTCTCTCGTTTTGTCTTTTACAGTTTTTAGAAATTCAACCAACACTGACAAATCACCTTTTGTTATCCTTTGAGTATTGTTATTTTCTTGTGATTCTATGAATCTATTAACCGACTCTACCAGCGAAAACCGAGAAAAGGAACCACTTACCATGTTTCTCTCAATCATCGATGTATATTGACAGGTTCAACGACGGAAAAAATCCCATATCAATCACACGTGATGATATGAAAATCGTGCGCTCTGATTGGCGGTTTTTGATACACCACATGTGATTGATATGAATGGCTGATACGTGCTATATTTCACCGATCTACTATGTAAATATCGAAGTATATGATAAAAAGGTATGTCAAATGTCCCTTGCATCAAAAAGTTGCAAAAAAAATAAATAAAGGAAAGTTGCTGCCACTCAAAGGGGCACTTTTGTGATTTTTTAAATTTTCAAAACGAAATAGCAAGCAAAATATGCGCCGAATACCATTATTTAATTTTTGTGAGAACAATGGGAACCTTAAAATATGTCCTAAACTTTTCAGCTCTTTATTGCAAGTTTTCATCATTGTGATAGTTCGAAGGAAAGGGAAATGTCCCGAATGTGCCCGACTTTTGTTCTAGAGAGAGAGACACCTCAAACAATACATGCAGTTGTAAGTAGTGTAAAACTATATTGGCATTTAGTCTGAATATCTAACTTCATACTGAGGCTAGGACTTTCAAAATTGAGTCTGTTGCAATTGTAGTTAGTTGTAACTGCAAATTCGAACATCTAAACATCACAACATCTACACAAGCTGTTGACAACACTAGTCACTAGTCTCTAAAACAATTTGTTTAAACAGAAAGAAGGCTAGCCACACAGAAAGAAAGTGAAGCATTTTTACAACCACAGGAAAAGTTCAATGTCTTCAAAAATTGATCGAGCCATGCTCTACGAAAGGTTGACGGGTGAGTGGTTAGAGAGGGTAACTCTAATCCTTACGTTTGTAAGTTTGAACCTTTACTAAACAATTATGTCTTGTCTGCGATACAAAGCCATTATTCTATTAGAAGTTAGAAAGGAGTACAAAGACGCATAATCAAAGTAAACCCTCTGCAAGGAGCAAACCTATGACGAAATAGAATACTGCATTTAGGAGAACTGGAATGAAGGGAAAAGTGACCTCTTATTTGCTCAAATTTACAGAAACTGACAAGAAGCACCGGTTGTACTGAGCTAATAGAAAAATAAAAAAAAAGCTTAGCTATACTGTTTATTGGACTTCACTGCATTGGTATATTGGAACTGAGAGTAAAACAAAATGGAGGCTTACCTTGATCAGTTCCAGACAAACCAAACCACTCACGATAGCAGTAGTGGTGGCAATGGCTGGAATGATCTTACCGGCAATAAGTTTGCTCTGAAATAAAAAGAAGCAGCACATTAACTCGAATGTTGTTCAGTGGCAACTAGATTTCCAAAAGTTTTTACAACTTATTCTTAAAAGAAGACAAAAAGCATGATAGTAGTAATCATGGAAAAACAAAGGCACACAAAAGAACAGATGCATTGTGGGTAGTGATCATGGAGGGACAGATGCACTGTGGGAAGTGGTCATGCAGGACCATAATAAAAGAAAGTACAGACAATTTGTTGACTTGAGCTAGAAAAGAGAAATTTTAAGTTTTCATAAAAAAAAACAAAATTAAAAAAAAACATTGACAATCTAAAAGGTGCTGCTAGAAAAAGTCCATATAGGTTTGACATTTCCTAAAAAATAGCAGGGCTTCATCTTCACCTTGTGGCGGTCTGCAGGAGGTATACTGTAGTTAGTTGCACGAAGGTTGGAAGCGGCAACAATGAAATCCATGTGAAAATTAGTGTCATCATCCTACAACATTTTGAACAATAGAGAATTAAGATTAAAGTTTTAGAACCCAAAATATTGAGTGAAGTAACCGTTTTCCGTCATAGCTGTTAACTCTTTCAGTTCCAGTTGTATTATTAAATTCTCCCAACTTGAGCCCATACTTTTCACCGAACAAGTTTGAGAGAATTTTTATTTTATTCCTGTAATTTGCTTTGTTTCATCAATTCTCAATTTTTCATTACCAAATTTCTCATTTTGTGATAACTGACTGGGACTGAAAGGTTAATAAAGGATACGTTTTTCCGAGTTTATAATAGTTTCAGGATACTCAAGTTTGACACCAAAACTCAATAGTTCACTTAGGGTGACAAGCACGTTTTGACAGGTTGTGACGAAATTTAGTAGGCTTTTGATAACTGCCTTGAAAAAAGAGCAAACTGATGTGAATCTTTTAGCGACATTGAGTAAACTTCATCGCCTTTGAATTTTTAGGGTAATTCAGCTTGAGGTTGGGAAATTGAAAGAAGAAAAAAAAGGAGTCACTAGTTTTTCTTAGCCCGTAAAAGTTCTTCACTCTTTAAGCTAGACTAATGAATAAAGCTTGTCATTTTCGTAAAACATTTGCTTCATAGGCAACATAAAATATAACCTATACAGGGCTCGAAATTAAAAAACATTCAAGTTGCCTTTTGGCGACTATCAAAGAAAAAAAGGTCACCAAATGCAAAAATGCAGTCGCCAGATAATACAAATACAGAAACTTAGATAAGAGCCTCGTTTAATTAGCATTGTTGTTCGGTGTCTGGTAGACTGTGGTTGCAATTGTGGGACATACCGAAATACTCGATCTTGAATGACTTAAAACATCAAAACATGAAGGAAAAAATTCCGGAAGACTTCTGCATGACAATCTTACCTTAAGCAGTAAGCGAACAAAGTAATAAGAACATTTCATGGTTAATTAAGCCAGGAAGAACTGCATCTTTCACATCGCATGTCAGAAATCGTACGATGTGAAGGCATCGAACATGGTGGATAGCCATTTAGTACCAGACCTCCTCTTCTCCATGTAAATCCGCAGGTCGAATTACACTGATTTCAGTTAGAACGTGTCTTTTCACGAAATATTTGGACCAAGGCCTGCATGCCAGAATTTTTTCCTTGTTTTGTTCGTCTGTTTTAGTTTTTACAGGAAATCGACAAAACAGTCAACAGTTTTCCCACAGGGGAAAACGAATGCCAGAAATCCATGGAGAATAGAAGAGCCAGTTGCAGAAAAATTCAGTAGTTGAATACTAATAATAAATGACTAGATTGTTTTATACGAGCATTAATTTGGATTTTCGTTTGCAGAAACACAGAAACGAGACTTTGGAAGTTGTTTCTTACCTTTAAGCTCTTATAATATATCAAACGAACATAGTCGCCAAGTTCAAAGTTTTAATCGCATTGGCGACTGTATCGGTCGCAATTTCGAGCCCTGCTATAATGCCTATGGCATTAAAAAATAAAAAGTTATATACAGAGGATATTACACGGTGGCGCGAATATATGAAGTTTATCTTCGAGTGGAAAAGATATTTCACGAGTGCAGAGAGTGCAGCGAACGAGTGAAATATTTTTTCCACGAGAAGATAAACTTCATATGTTCAAGCCAATGTGTAATTTTCTTTTTATTAAATAGATATGAGTGTTTCGAAAATTAAAAAAAAAAATAGACGAAAAAGACGGGAAAAACAAAGGAATGACGTCAGCGATATCTTCACTAGTGAGAATATGGAAAATATATCACTTGTATCCCGGATGTAGTTTCATATGAAATCTACTAGTGGCGTATTTTACAGTAAAACAGTCATATCTATGTAATAAAAACAATTATGTTACGTGTTGTCAAATGTTTTGGTTTTGGGTAGTTTCGGTGTTTCATGCAATGAAGCTTGTTCATTAAAGTTGAACTGACTGTGCGATATCTCGTACACGGCCATATTGGATCCTGTAACGTCAGTACATGTATACTTCCGTGGTTGTAAAATCGTATTACAGTATGCAAAAATGGACTCCATCGGGAAAACGCAAAACTAAGTCGTAGCTAAACGAACGAAATCCAGTGGTGACCAATATTATGTTGCAGGAGGTCCAAAACTAATATATTAGGTAAAAAAGGTGTTTTAATGCACTACTTTACAAAAGACGAGAAAACTCGTTAGAAGTGGGTGGATTTTGTTTTGTTTTTCTTTTTGCTCCTAATTTTCCACTTGGGGATTGCATAAATTGTGCACCGATTGTACATTTAATGTCATCACAGACCCTTAAAACAACATCGATAAAGAAAATTTTAACCATCGGAAGTTAAAAAGCGATGTATTTTACCGTAGTTTCCAAATTAAAAAAAGGCTTAGTAGCATAAGCACTTTAAACCATGATTACAAAAAAACACTATTGACAATATATATAAAATCAACCTTTTCAAAATCAGCTGGAATCATTCTGAAACCTTTACACGACTCTGGAGTGGGAAGCTTCTCCTTTAGTGATTCAACACTATCAGCATCTATAAAGTCAACAGCAAAAATTCCAAAGTAAAATTAAAATTACCAAACAGCAAACATTCCGCGAAGTCTGCAAGGTAGACATACCCAAACTTCCTGCATTGGCTTCCTGTTCAGCTTCTTGGTCAGTCACGGCAATTTTAACGCCTAAAAGTGAAAACATTCTTTTTTTATTTAGTCTGCATTTGAAAATGATTATGACGGTAATGATAAAAGTTTAAGTAGGGACAATACTTGTGGATAACATTGGTGATGATTATACTGATGATAAAACAGAGATGATGGTAACGGTTACTACAGTATTAAAATGAAGTGACGTTAGTTATAGTAATAACAATGAGGGTGATGATACGATGATGAAGGTGACAATGGTCGTTAGAAAAAAGAGATGCTGAAAAACAGGCGATATTGAAGGGGATAACGGTCGTTATGAAGTTGAAAAATAATAAAATACAGATGATAAAATACAAATGATGTTGGTGATAGGGGCATTACCAAATTATCGGATGATAAAGATGACGATAAAACACATGATGAAGGTGACGACGGTCGTTATAATATTGACAGATTATGTTGAAATACAGATGATGATGGTAATAAATGACGTTATCAAATTCATGGATGACGATGTTAATGATGATGACGATGATGATGACGATGATTACGGCGATAACGATGATGATGATGAAGATAAAGTACAGATGATGCTAACGGTTGCTATCAAAATGGAAGTGACGTTAGTTATACTAATAACAATGACGATGATAATGATGGTGACAACTGTCGTAATAATATTGACAGCTGATGTTGAAGTACAGATGATATTGAAGGGAAAAGGGGTTGTTATAAAATTGAAGATTAATTGCAGATGATGATGATAATGAAAGTAATCAAATTTACAGATGATGATAATGATGATGAAATACAGATGATGACGGTGATTACGGAAGTTCTAATATTGACAGATGTTAATGAAGAAATACAGTTGATGATGACGGCGGTCGTTATGAAAATAGATTGACGATGTTGATGACGGTAGTTATAATAATAATAATAATAATAAAAAATGGAGTTGACGATGGTGATATGAATGGTTATGATGACAAATTACATTTGCTGATGATGACAGCAAAAACGGTGATTATAAAACTCAAGTAATCATGTAAATAATATATAGGATGATTACAATGGCCGATTCTATAAGTCTCATAAAATTAGTTTATACTGCTTAAGTTATTCTTTGACCAACTAAATGGAAATTCGCGACTTTCAATTTATAATTTAAAGAAACAACTTTTATTCACCTGATTTAGGTTTGAACTCTGGAACATCGACTGTTTTCAGCAAATCGAGAATAAAGCTTCTATCAGTGGACCCTATAAGAGGCCGATGACACGTTTCAAAACAACATTCCATGAATAAAGAGTGACTACTTTCCAGATTTCCGACATTATTAAAAAAAACTGCTTTCAAAAAAGAACTATTAGTTTTTTTCAAAATAAGAATGACGACTTTTAACCTTGACGGTTTATTTCCAAACATGTTTTGGCGTTAACTACGCCATCATCAGTGTAAATGTACAATGATTGTGAGTTGGTTTTAAATAGTTTATATGAGCAGAGTGCTTCAAGATTCTAGACACGGCTCAAACGGAATGTCAAATTAAGCTTAAAGAAGCAATGCACATCAAATGGCTAAATTCCGTGTTAAATCACCAAGTGACGCACGTCAATCTTCCTTTGTCTTTATAGTTTTGGTTTTCCTTGCAATATACATTTGCACGTGCTCATATAGACTCTTTAAAACCAATTCACAATCATTGTACATTTAAACTGATGATGGCGTAGGTAACGCCAAAACATGTTTGGAAATTAACCGTCATTCTTATTTTAAAATTACTGGCCTTGCTGCTAATACAACGACCGTTTGGAACAATTAGTTTTCTTATACAACTAGTTTAACTTTGCATTTTACAACAACATCATCAAAAACAACAACATCATCAAAAACAACAACAACAATAATAGTAATAATAATAATAATAAATACTTACAACAAACGTGTAACACTTACACCAATGCATATAATATTCATCAGTTAATAATAATCATTTACATAAAAAAAGTTAAAAAAATTAATTGCAAATTAAAAAGTTAAAAACTTGAAATAAAATTGATATACAATTAAACAAATTGAGATAGGCACCTAAAACGTTCAGTTCTAACTCATTCAAGAACAAACTAATGACTACGGTCGCGTAAGACTTGATTTCTTGTATAAAGAAATTAAACGATTTTTAATACTTCGTCAGGCTCCCTTTTGCTGCTTAAAATTAATAACAAATACAAATCAAAGGGCTCTTAGAGCTAGCTCATTACTCGTGGTACCACGAGTCAACGTTTGGGTTCGATTTCTTTTTCTTTTTTCTTCATGTCGCGATTAGCGATT
>JAOBBB020183588.1:0-12030 GCA_025331005.2 Zoanthus gigantus
TCAGGGTGCAAATTCACTACGCTTTGTAAATAGCCAACTGGTTTGCCTCCTACCAGTTGGGCTCATTACTCATACATGATCTTCTAAGGAGTGGTTCGCCTAAACCATGGATTCTGGAAGAGGTCTATTATTCTATCGTCCCCTATAATGCTATTTCACGTTTCGCACCCATAAAAGATCTAGAGTCTAGGTCATGACTACCTTTAGCTTCGTTCTTCTTGATAAGGTGTTAGAACTCTAGATCTTTTTCAATCTCACAATAATTAATGATTTTCTCGGTTTGATTCACGGTTTATAAAATCTTTAATACCTCCACATTCTTTGCTCCATGTTGCAACCAGATAATTAAATTCCTCGACTTCATCGATTTCTATTTTATCAACCATTATTCTTCCTTGGCTCTTGGATTTGTCTTCGTCAATTTTTTTTCTACATATTAACTTAAGTAGTCCAAAACTCGTCTGGCTTTATAGGTTTAGTTTTCTTTTCTTGTCGTATACCCTTATACGTATACATTTATTGTTCAGTTGTGAAACAGTACAGTGAGGCTATGGCACTGCCAAGTCCAGATCATCAAGTTTTGATGCAGATTTCCATCGAATACCATTTTTCA
The DNA here is from genome assembly GCA_025331005.2 of Zoanthus gigantus. Classification (NCBI taxonomy): domain Eukaryota; kingdom Metazoa; phylum Cnidaria; class Anthozoa; order Zoantharia; family Zoanthidae; genus Zoanthus; species Zoanthus gigantus. The sequence goes on from JAOBBB020183588.1 coordinate 614, forward strand.
CTTTTTTCACCAGTCCTTCTCATCACCCAGTCGAACATAATCATATGCAATAAGCCTGACATATCACACTTTGTTTCACTACTGCACTTAGTGTTCATGATATCAAACCATGATCCTCTTTCTCCTTCATCTTCCACTGAGCACTTAAAACCATTGTAAAATCAGCCTAACACTTTTCTCCGGCGCCCCGTACCTTCTCATTCCTGAACTGTTCCAACGAATAGAGTCATAGGCGCGTAGCGTCCTATACGCATATACGCACGTGCGTACTTGAAGTAACCAGAAAATTTTGAAATTTTTTCTATTTTTTTCATTTTACTTGTACGCAACCAAAACTTCGTGATGAAAACACCACTTTAATTAAACTCTAAAAACTAAAACAAAAGCTATACCATGTTCATATGTACTTGTGCGTACTTGAAAAAATGACCACGCTACGCGCCTGCAGATGTACATCCAAGCCCTAACCCTAACCCTAAACCTAAAAGTACAGAAAAGTCTGCCATATGCATCAATTGTTCCACTGACCAAGTACATTGTAATCACATTCTGCATTAAGCATTTTGCAAATTACACGGTCCGCTCCTGGTTATAACTTTTACCTTGTGTTTAGCAAAGAGTCAAGCACTGAAGCAGTAATTCCTTCTTCTCTAAGAAAAAGTTTTCGCTTCTTATCAAATACTTTTAAATTTTTTATGGAAAAAACTTGTTAATCCCCAAATTACAGCTCAAGTTTATCTTTTTACGATTGGAAACAAGAACCTGTGTTAAAAATTTAACCCTGGGTTAGTGCTAATCGGTTTATGAACAACTCGACTGGAGCTGAGGTTAACAGTTTAAAAAACAGCACGTAACAGGTTTTTCATATAGATATCTGCGCCATCGTTATCATTAAAAGTTTAAATAATCAGCAATATTTAAGCATATAAAAGATCACAAAATTTTCATGACAGATAGCGGAGATATTTTTAAAAACAATTATTTTAAAAAGAAAAAACACACCTCTGCATCTGCACTCAGCTCTAGAATTCTTGTGTTTGAGTTCTCTACAAAGTGTTTCAAAAACAATTACAAGATGAAATTAGTTTCAAAAATAAGCACACGCAACCAAGACCGTTAGACTTAAAGTTGTTTTACCTTCTTCTTGATCAGTGACATCTTTTTCTGCCGCCATCTTTGACATTTCGTTTTAATCTTGACCCCAGTCTTCAATCACATTGTGTTGCCTCATCCATCATCGGGAAAGCTGGGTAGCGCCTAGAAGAAAGCAACTGATGAGAGAAAAACAATGTGACATTGATGGCTTAGAAATCTGGATAAAATTGCTTTTACCAAAAGGGACCACTTTCGTTCTCAAAATGGATTTGTTGGGATCAATTCTGAACAGCATGGATGCTCCACCGAAAACACAAAACAAACAGACAAAAGGTATTTTAAAAATTGACAGAATTGCCATGACATCAGCCAATTAACGTATTCAAAACTACCGTTTTGCAGATGAAAAAGAAAAGCTTATTAAACTCAAAGCTCAAGAAAAAAAGAAGAAAGCCGAATTTAGAGCGAAGGTTAGTTTTAATCTTTGTTTAATGGCACACTGGAATGTAAAGTACAGTTTTCATTTAATTTAATTTGTATCTTTGTCCCAGAATCAAAGAATTACAGTTACGACACAAAATAGTTTATGTTATTTATCACACCTTCCTTCACAGCATACCAACGACACAAAAACCTCAGAGACGTATTAGTCAGGGCGCCAAACTCAAAAACACGAACAATACCCCCCACCTGACACGACAGCACACAAATAATTAATTAATTCAATTATTGCCTTTAAGTTGTACAGTAAGGTAGATCTAAGATTACAGTTACAAATATAAAAGGTTCAAGTTGGACACCACAAAAAAAGAAAAAATAAGAAAGAAAGCAAGAAAAAGGAAGGGAAGAAGAAAGACAGGAAGAAGGAATGAAGAAAGAGCACTTTTTGGGCTTGTAAAATCTTGATTAAAGTTCATAAATTAATGCTAAATTGAACAGTTTTTACAAATAGATGAGTTTTGCACTGTAGTGAAAAAAGAATTTAACTGATGTAAACTTTAAACTAAAGTTAGTCCTTTGTCGGAGTGAATGCATGAGAGATAAATGAAGAGGTGTTTATATAGTGATGTAAAGCAAGATAACGCAATGAGATAGGTAAGTAAAAAACAAAAGAAAATAAATAGGATAGTGATGTGTGAAAAAAATTTTCAAAAAAGACAAAAAGGTTCTGAGGCAGTAGAAGGTTAATAACAGAAAGTGAAACGTTCATTTATCCCGTGGGGATTAACAGTGCCGAAAGCGTGAATTAGTTGTATTTCTTTAGTTCTGTGAAAATTGTTACCGCCGTTGATGACAGAAAGACTGAATGCAACAAAATTAGAAATAGAATGGTTTGAAGAATTAAAATGGCGAGAGAGAGGTTTATACATGTATATCTAGATCGTTCTTACTTATGTCACAAGGTGATCTCTGATGTGATCACCTATGCGACAGCCAGTTTCCCCATTGTATAACTTCTTGCAATAAGAGCATTGAATGCAACTGAGATGATCAGTGATGCAAGAGTAGACTTGGGGCCCGTAACAGAGGTACGTGGATCAACAAAAAGGTGAAGTTAGACATCATAAATTTGTGAGAGCAACAAAAAGTGGCAGGTTCTTTATTAGAATGCAGTGTTTCTTTAAACAAACAAGTACGAAGATTGCGATCTTTCTTGACTGAAAATATTAGAAGTGCTAGAATCTGAATTAAGTAAATTAACTTCGGTTGAAATGCTTGGGTTGAGTGCTTAAGCTGAAGCGAGTGTGTTAAATATTTTGAGACAGTGAAATAAAAGGCATCTGCAATCAGGTATTGTGCTTCTTTAGAATTAATGTTAGAAATTTGCAAGTGTATTCAACTTGTATAGTCTGGTGGCCGAAAAAGTTATATCAAGTCATTTTGTATGGTGCTGAAATTTGATCCAAAGAACCTTGATTTAACAGATCATGAATTGCTTGAGTATGAACAATATAATTTCTAGCTGCAATTTTAAGCTAATTTGAAGTAGTTTTGAAGAGTAATTATATTTAGTAAGTATTTTTTTCATATATTTTACAGTAAATATATAATTTGTGAAAATTTAAAGTCAGATTTCATAAATGTAGTGAATTTTCCACCAAATATTCTCTAAAAATCAAGTGCTGTGAATTAGTTTTAATTTGTAAATACATGTGAAATACCTCCTTAAATAATTAAAATAATGCTTTGCCTTTGAATTAATTGCTGAATAGCAGTATAGTGGTTTTGTTGGATGTCATTGTGGCATCCACCATAACCACCTCCTCTACACAACTACAGTACTTCTGCATTATCATCATCATCATCATCATAATCATCACCATCATCATCATCATCATCATCATCACCACCATCATCATCATCATAATCATTGTCATCATCATCATCATCATCACCACCTACAAACAAAAACTGTCAGTTATGATAATTGTAACATAAATTAAACTGAAGATTTCTTGTGATCAATTTACCTGGTATTTCTACCCTCTTGAATTAATGACATTAAAAGCATATTACAAAATGATTTGATATTAATAATGTGATAAGAGAACTTAATATTTCAGAGCCGATAGTATTATTAACATATTCACTTTGAATACACACATAAAATGCACAATCATGTATAGAACTGATTTATGTGTTTTCTAAAGCACTAAAATACAATACATTCATTCATTCATTCATTCATTCATTCATTCATTCATTCATTCATTCATACAATCACGTTTTAAAAACTAACTAAAGGTGTTTATAAATTAAATTAATCACATTTTCACCATATCGAAACATATTGAATCGTTGAGTTAAGTGTTTGCATAATTTCAGCAAAATTTGGAAAACTTGAACTTAGTCTTTTCACCGAGGTGATTCTGGTGGATGGAATCTAATGCTGTCTGTAGTTTTCTTCCTGATGAAGATAACGGCCAACTGTAAAACTTTAGACAAAAAGTTTTTAGTTTTGGTTAAAATAGTAACAGACAAATGTGCTTTTGATTTAGATTGAAAAACAGATTACAGAATTAATTCAAGATGGTCAGAAGACAAGGCTGAAGTTTCCAGCCATGGACAGAGTGCAAAGAAGTATAGTGTAAGTTTATTGTGATCAAACTGCTGAATAAACATAGATCCCCAGTTATGTGATCTAACTGCCTTGCATGTCAGCATCTTCCTGTATCATCCATACTTAAAACAGTTTTATGGATCTATTATGATCTCACACTTGCCTTTAAGACTGCACAGGAGGATTTCCAAAACCATAAGACAAGTATAGAAACCCTGATATTGTGTGGATTGTAACTGACAATTTCATCTATTGCTATAACCCTTTAAAGTACATCAATCAGAATGACAATTTACCCTGCTACTGGCAGCTTCTTCAATGCTTACTTAACTAGGAAATTATCAGGTGATGAAGCTCCCATGCAAAATTTAAGCCCTGGCTGTTGGATTTGCCATGAAACCCTTCTCCCCTTACCTCCTCCAATACATACATACATAGTTACATACATTATTTTATTTGTCACAAGGTTGTATGGCAGCTTTCGCTGATGTGGACCTCTTCTACTACAAAGCAATTTAAAAATAAATTAAAATACTAATTAAAATCTTCCCCTAACCTTAAGTACTCAATTATAGTAACTTAATTTAATTAAAATATCCTAGTATATAAATATTTATAAAAATAAAAATTAATATCATAATCATTGCACACTCTAAATAATCTCTAAATATAACTTAAAATTAATTTTGTGTAAGATTCAAATCTAAAAATATATAAAATCTTCTGTGTTCTTATTGCGATTGTTGCAAGTACCCTTAATAAATGATATAGATTTAATCAATTTTGAACACTTTTTAAGTATGGATTTAAAAATATTAATGTTTTCAGAATTTTTTGCATTCTTATCTAAATTATTCCAGACAACTGGACCTCTGAAAAATAAAGACTGTCTTTCAAATTCTGTAATAGTTTTGTTCATTTCTATTTCATTACCTCTTCTTTTGGACTCTTTCAAGTTAAACACAAAAGACAGCCTGTGATTTCCCTGAGATTTTATAATATTGAACATTTCAACGGCGATCCTTTTTTTATATATACTGAAGCCAAGTCTTGCCAATTTACTTTTCCAAAAACATGATTATCATTTAAAGAAGGTGGGCAACTTTCCCAAACTGATATGCAATAAGTTGCATATGGTATGATCATCTTATAATAGATATATACTTTCTAATTTCTGTGGTGGTAAATAGCTAATTCTTTTGAGAGTTTTTATTTGAACATTTAATGATTTCATTAAAACTTTGATATGTGGTTACCATGAAAGCTTATTATCAATAATCACTCCTTTGGTTCATACCTATAGTTGTAAAATGGGGGGAAAAAACACTGAAATGCTTTCCAGATTCTTGGATGTTACTGATAGAGAGCTAACACAGTTTTTAGAAGAGCAGAAGAATCTTAACACGAAGAGAAAAAGGCATATGCTGTCGTGCTGTTCAAGAGCTACATTCAAACAGTAAATCCAGATTTGCAGCAGAATGAATCTTTTGGTAAACGTGAGAGTTCATTTGAAAGTAAAAAATGGAAACGTCTCAAAGTGATTGAAAGTAGCTATGAAAGGCAGGAGTAACGGTAAGGATTTTTTCAATATCCTACATAAACAATTTGTTTTACTTTGATTGAGGTAAGTTTTGTTGAATTTAATGCATTTTTACCACCTTGGGCTTGGGTAAACATTTTTGCCAATTATGTTTTAATAAAAAGGTTTACGAATAACTATTGTAGTCTTGTTCATTGTTTCAGCAAGTTTAGAAGCCATTATATTTACCTTCATTTTTTCGAAGACGGACACATGTACACTGGAATAAGAATTTCATAACACTGTCAGAATAATATGATTATTATTTTTGCCTTTTTATTTGATTTCGCTTGGCAGTGAAGATTTCATATAATAAAAAGAAAATTATATGGCCGCTTGGAGATACTGATTTAATCTTCTTGTGTTGAAAACATCTCTCACTCGTTCGCTTCGCTCACTCGTAAGTGATATTATCAACAACTGGAAGATAAAATCCGTATCTCCGCATGACCATGTAATATCATGCATGTGAGCAACATATTTTGAGAAGTATATAGGTTTTCAACTTTAAATGTTTGGGCCTTAGGAAATCTTAAAGAGATCTTAAGTTTTCTGAGGTGGAGCCTTCAGGAACCCTGGAAACACGCAACGTTGACCAACAACTTTAACGCCATTTCGTGTTCACACACAGCTTTGGCGCTTTTTCGGTAGTTGTTCGCATGTAATGACGGGAAAGCCGGTTGGAATACTACTCGTTGCATATCGCGAAATACGCAACGGCTTTCCAGGCTTCTGATTGGGTGGTTTTAAGTCATGGGATAAATATAAGTTATATGCAATACTTTCGAGTGGGATACCATAGAATTTGCCACACGTCACTTAATTGTGTTTTTGATATACAGTACACATGCACGACCGAGTGTATGCGAAGGAAATAAAAGTGACAAGTAGCATTTTCACAGCCACGCTATCCCACGAGAAAGCACTGCATAACTAATTGTCCCATACCTTGATAGCAAGTTATAGATAGCCTTACTGCCCATGATGGCGTTTGAAGATTGGTGAATCTTAAGTTAAAACAATTGCAAACATTTCTAATCATGAAAACTAAAAGGACAACGACTGACTATCAAAAGCTTGAAGAATTTTCCGAGCCATTTTGAAAGAAAATTCTATAGAAATGACAGGGTTTCATTGGGAATGTGGTTCAACTTTTATTAGATTTTTAACTGTTGAATCATAACTGATCCAATTTCTGGATTTTTTGACAGTCCGACGGAGGGTTTGGCTGCTGTCTTTTTTTCTATATATTCTTCCATTTCTCCATCTATTTGTGAGTTCTTCATTTTTTTCTTTTCAGTTACCATAACTGTAAAATTATTTTTATTTTGTGTAAGAAATTCATGCACCACGTTGACCGATACCTTTGGCGCCATTTCGTAAAATACTCACACAGTTTTCGGGCTGTTTCGGTAGTCGCTCGCAAGTAACTCGATTAAGCGCCGCCCCCGAATAAGCGCGGCACCAGTGAGGCTAAAAGTTAAATAAGCGCCGCCCCCGATTAAACGCCGCACATCTGTGGCTGATGTACAGATAATAAAAAAAAGAACAGAACAGAGTTGAATCTTACGTAAACAGTGGGAATTTATTGCAGTGTTTAACATTTTTAAGTCCGATTTTGGAGACAAATAGATTATTTTGGTATTTGAATCTGCAATTGTTGATGATGTATTTGCTATTTCATTGATCTCAATGTTATTTGCAAAATAAATTCTCACTACAGGAGAAAACTTGTCACCTCATTTGCACTGCAAAAGCTCATGTTTCAAATTAACGCCGCGGCGCTTAATCGAGTAATGAAGTGAAAGCCGGGTGGAATACTATCCTTTTGATACTGCAGAATACTCAACAGCTTTCCAAGCCTCTGATTGAGTGCATTTATTAAGGCATGAGATAAACAGCGAGACGCTTTGGCTCTCGGCGCGTTTATCTTGCGCAAGACACCGATCCTGATAGGGCGGGTTATTTTTATTTTTTTTTCGTATTTAATAACAAGTGAAAATCCAGTAAGTTTAATTTTTCTACAACAGTTCGAATGTCTTTTTCAGGTGGTATTAAAATTTACAATTGTATTTTTGTTGTTCCAATTATTGACATGACAGTTAACTCATCAATTTTTATAGTCACGTGAATTACTGGCACAGTGACAACGATAATAAAGGATGGTTAACTATTTTAAAAATTGTTTTTCTTTAAATTCGGAAACAGATATTTGATTTTTTTTTTCAGAAGTAAATGAACAACATTTTTTGTCTTTTCATTTCGTTTAAGAGAAATATCATTGAAATTTTTCTACAATAGTTCGACACACACGTCTAAGAGTCTGGGATGCTCAAGTTGATGTTTCTACATCATTCAATCTTTTTTCCTAGAACAGTTCCCCGTAAATATTAACAACAAACTCGGTACTGAAAGTGAAATGCTTTCTGTCAACGCTTCGCTTTTTAACAGGTTTGTTTGTATGGAATTAGTTTACAGAAATAATACATCCGTGGCCTAAGGTAATTGGGTAAGGTGAGGCGTGTCCCGTTAATTGTCATCAGGCCGATAGAACATTTCAACAACAATCCCGAAGCAAAACTTGTTTGAGGACTATCCGTCATGGACAGTTTTAACCCTCTATGATTTAACCATGTTTAGTGTGATTTTTAGAATAACAATCCTGAAAAGGAAGTTGTTATTCAGAGACAGCAACCAAATTTGTATAAAGATCTCCAAGCGGTATTTCCTTCCATGGCTCTTCAGATATCAGTTTTTATTATCACGTGTGTAAGGATTACTGGTCACGCATCGGCTTAGTGAAGTTGACATTGTTATATAAATTCTGAGAAAAGACGTCTCTGGCTGACTGACGGGTCAAAATTTGTGTTCAAAATGAGAACTTTCAGCTTAAGGAGCTGAGATTGCTGTGGCGAAGTACAATCGGTCACGGTTCAGCCGTTCTTTCAACCGTAAACTCTTCAACGCTTTTTTTTAATAACCATTAACTTTCGGCTGAGGCTAATTTTTTTATTTGGCGACTTCAGCCTCAAATTGTCTTACATTGTTCTTATTTTCTTGATATTTCCAAACAGCACTATATTTGCCGTAACCGGAGTAGTTATACCATATTATGGACGGTCATTATTGTTGCAAAACTAAACATGCACACAGTCAGATTGCAAACAATACGATTTATCATACAGCATCATACATTATGCACTCAAGGTTTTGTTACAATTTTCGGCTGCCTTTAAAAAATTTAAAAAGCGGTTAAAAATGTTATTATGAGCTTACATGTACATCTCGATCTGTGTGCAAGAATTAAATTATTTAATTTGTCTGATGAAAATTTCAGTTTGGTAATTGTTCTTAGCTTGTTCTTAATTTTTCATTTTTTGGGCAAATATCAACCTGGGTCAAGTTTTATAAAGTTTGTTCTTATAAAAAAAAACCGTGTATACGGCGAAGGTTATGCGAATTGAGTAGTCAAACTCGAAACTGTGCGCTATTATTTATCAGTGACGGTGTTCGATATTACCTGCTAATACATGATTAATAATAATAAAATAATAGACATTCTAAGAAAGGCACACTAACAGTTCTTTTAGTTGGAGAGCTGTTGATATAGACAAATCATGAAAGAAGAACAGACTGACTGTCGATATTGCTTCATGACCCATCATGAACATTACAGCAAGTTCGAGCACTGCAACAAGTATATTCATGGTATTAAAATTTACAATTGTATTTATATTTTTCGTCTTTTCATTTCTGACTTCTAGCATTAATATTTCCCGGAAACATAAATCTGAGAAGCTTCTTTGGAACAGCAGCTGGCTTACGGCAAATCCTCTTTTCATCGTTTTGCTGGATCCTGTACTGTATTCAGTAACAATGCTGAGAAACAAAAACCTGCGACCATAAAAACCACCTGTAGTTAACGCTTTTAAAAACAAAATTTTTGATATAGAAAATCAGAATTCCTCAAGAAACATTAACTATTAGGAAAGGTATAACTATAATAAACAAATTTCAATCTTGTTAGAAGTACAAAGTTAACAAGCATTATTAAATTGGCTTTTGATTACAGCGTGAAATGTTTTATAGTTAACATGATTATACAACAATGTTTGAATGTGGTCACAGAAATATCACAATAAGAGAAAAAATGTATTTCTCGGCCAATTAGTTATTTTTTCCATTATATTTTGCCAGTTAACTAAAAATCTCCTTATATCTTAGTATCAGCAAACTCTTACAATTAAAAGTTAAAGCAATCGTCGAACCCTTAGTTAAAATACTAATTTCTTGTTATATTTTATTTCATTCGCTTTGCCTCACTTAGGCGAGTAAGTGACGCCAGTTTTTATTAATTCAGCCGAAACTAATTGTACTTTTTGTAGAATTGCACGCAATTTAGGCATAAACAGTAACTGTTTTACTATTATTTTCAGCAGCATTCTAGTTATGTCTCTTCAGATATCTATTCACAATAAATTACATGCAATGGGTATCTGGAGAATGTAGATCACCTTCACGGGCAAGATATAGTCTTGCTCTAAAATTAATAAGGATTGGAAAATGAGCCAAAGTTAAGTGGAGATTAACTCTTTTTCGACATTTATACTTTTGTCTAGACAAATTTCAATTTAAACTTGCTATCGCGTGTTTAGTTATGCTCTTCAAAGGAAACGCCTCTTCTTTTGTATCAACAAGTTATCTCCACTTTCAGTTTCATTCTGTCAATATACAGCTAGAGCAAGTGCTCTATTAACCTTTTTGACAAGAAATCCGCTTTTACGATGTTATCACTACTAAATCGCAGTTATTAAGTGCCACTGAATATGTTTTAAAATGTTTTAAATATTGCGGCCTCATGCAAATGTTCTTATGCATACTTTCTGGGGGTCGGTAATTCACTTGTCACCTCAAGTGCTTGTTCATCATAATTTTTATCAAGTCGCTGCTTTTTTAAAACTGAATTTTTGCGTTTCTGTAATGGGTTTAAGGATCTGACAATAATTTGCTAATAAATACACGAGATTTAAGAGGTATACGCCTAAACTGCAAACCGAAGCCATCACTGTAAGGCGATGTAGGGCCAAGAGAGCTTCTCATGTTATGTTTTCAGTGTGTATGGTTTTTTTGGGGCGAGCATTTTCTAAGCGTCACCTGAGGCTATAAACAAGAAATATAGATTGTATACGTACTTAAATTCAACTGAACTATTAAGTTTTCACTATACAGTAACATGTTAATGCGTCAACAAGAGATATTTGTGCTATTGGGACGCGTACGCCTTTCTACTTCTTAAATTTCGTTCAATCTGGCAAAAGCCGCGGTTCCCTAAATGTTTGACATTCAACGCAACAGGAAGGGAACAGTTCTCAGCGTGCATATGACGACAACTCTTTTTAAGCCATAAGAGGTCAAATTCCCTAAAATCTAAGAACAAATTTGAAAAAATTATATACTTTTAAAGTGCATTTTTAGGGGCCGATTACAAGCAGTTTTTAATCATCCCTGGGATGAGCTCAGCCCTGTTAACTGGGCTGAAATTTCAGTGCTGGCTTCAATACAATAACATCATTAAATCAAATGCGCGATTACATGGCAAAATTTCAACCCAGCTTGAGCTTGGTGGGCTGAAATTTCAACCCCGGAGTTGAAAATTTTGCCATGTAAATCACGCATTTGATT